>APFE031280445.1:242553-309644 GCA_000404065.3 Pinus taeda | reverse complement strand
TAAAAAAATTTATAAAAGAAAAACCATAAAAAAAGAAAAGAAAATTTAAATAAATAAATGTTTGATGTGCTGGGCCACCTCACGGGCCAGTGGAGTCCCCTCCATCGGCCCTTGTGGCGACCCCTAGGCCCTCAATTGGTAGAGATTGATTCCCAGAATCAGCCTTTGTGAGTCAAGGGCCCAAGTATTTTCGTAAGGGTTGATAGAGTGGCGTTGAGGCTTGAATTGACCTCCACCAGCGAGGGGCTGCTGAAAGGACCAGTAAAGCGAGCATCAAGGCCCCTCTTGATCTGAAATGTAAACTTGAAGGTGATGGGAAAATTTGCAAGTAAATTTTTATGTTTGTTAGGGAATGGATCACTTTGCAAAAACACATAAAATAATGATTTTAAAACTCAGTTTACCATATAAAAACAAAGACAAATATACCATATTCGAAAACATAAGACAATAAAATGATAAAGGAGTCACCCATCCTGGGCTACATCTCCTAGTCCAGCTTCCAATGTTGGGCCTCTTTCATTAACTACTTCAAATTTGCGTTTACATGGATTTACAATGCTTAGAATGTAAAAATAATGTCTCCAATAGCTCTAGAACAATAAAAAACCCCAAATTGGGCTGTTGTTGGGCTCAATTTGGAAAAAAACTGAAGAAGTTATTCTTTGGAGAATTTTTTTGTTATCTGCTCTACGAACTGTACTCTCATGATTACTGTTCTACGAATTTCCCCTTTTTCAGAACCACCAAGTGACATTTTTGCTCAATGCTGGTGAGATTCGCGTCATTTCGGGTGAAATTTCTTGATTACTTTAATTTCTCAATGACCCCCATTAGCAAAAAAACTAAGTCATATGGGCCATATGCCAGGGGATTGGGGCTAACTGCCCGCCCCTGTTGGCATAGGCCCCTCAAACTCCACGTCGTTGGTCCTACCAACTCCACGGCATTCGAGGCTAATACCCAAAATTGCATGCTTGTCCATCTATCCTATTCCCATGGTCTTATCTGCATCATGTGACTTCGGTCCTCGGCTGAGGTTTAGCCTCCTGACTATTAGTGACTATTCTGAAGGTTATGGCCTCGTGCTATAGCATATGCCCTTGACTTAGGCTACTCTTCAAGCCCCCAAATCTTCACACCCATCACCAAGCACTCTTCTCTGATCCGCCTCCGGTTGTATGTCACATAGTTAGACCTTGGGCTGGGGCTAATCCTTGAGCACTTGGTTGCTCCGCTTGCAGTCTCATGGGTTGTTTAGTGACTAGGGTCCAGGGGCTGAGCCCCAACCCCTTCCCCAAACATCATCCGCCAAAGGTTTAAATAAGTTTTCACTCTAATGAATTTTAAGAACTACCCATGGCCTATTGGTAAGGTGCTTGACTTGTGTTCATGAGGTCCTATGTTTGAATCTAGTGGAGGCCAGTTCGACCATAATATTTTTTGTACAACTCCGGGGTGCCACGTGGTAGCTTGTGATTGGGCCATGTGGCACCAAATCATTGGGCCATGAAAATCCACCATAACCAATTAGAATTTTCCAAATTGAACCAATCAAATGGAGCCACTTGGAAGCCTGCCATTGGCCTGAGGTACAGTCAGCCTACCCAATCATCCCACTGAGTCATCATATGGATTTCCTAGTTAGCAGCCCTGGACCCAACCTGCAAAATTTTTACCTGTTTGGGAAAATGACCAGAATGCGATATCGGGAGAATATGATATTGGTTTTGAGCAATTCAAGTTGCATTGGGTTCAAGTCAGTGAGCTCTATGCTTTGGCACTGGTTTTGGGCACTTTTGAACAATTTGAATTTTGAGCACTTTACTGTCCCCTAGATCACTCCTCCCAACTGGAAGCTTTGGGACCTCCAAAAGACTATTTTCAATCAACAAATAGTTGAGGGTACAACTCCCCCACCTGATCCAGGTGGATGTTGGTGGCCACCCACCTATCCCATTTGGACCCCCGCAACTGTCTCTTTCAATTTTTTAGTTCCCGTAATTGTTGCACAATTTACTATTTTTAGTAATTTTTCGGGTCTTGAACTTCCGAAGTCGTTTTGAGACCCTAAACGACGTTTTTCAGAAATCTGGGGGAAACATGGGTCCATGGACAGATGATTCCCTTCTCAAAGTGGTAGTGCTCAAATAGATCTTTCTAACAAGCTATTGTACGCATCAAACGGAGATTGTATGCCAAAGTTACGACCCCGAGAAGTTGATGTACCAATTTACCCAAACGAGGCCCACAGTTTGGCGTTTCATCTTCTAGGGTTAGGTTTTGGAATGCTAAGGGTTTTCCATTGTTTCTCAACAATAAATAGGCCTTCGAGCCTCATTGTAACACAGTTCGGAACAGTTCAGAGGCATGTAGTCACCACATCTCTTCTCAGAGATAAGCTACCATCGCCCTAGCTGGTTTATTTCCATTTCTGGTTGTAAGCATATTTCAGTATTTTCCATTAATGAAATGAAGTATTATTTCCACTGCATATTTGTGTTTATGGTTATCTCTATAATTTGTTGCGTTCCTGTTTAAGTCTGGATCAGTGGTATCAGAGAGGTTTGCTTTTTCTCTGTTTTTCTTTGCATGTCCCAACGAGGTGGGATATAAGGAGTTAGGGCTTGAATTGGCCGAACCTTTGCAAGACTAGCTTCGCAAATCTCGACAGCCTCCCATGGCAGATGAGAAGAAAGATGAGGGGGCATGAGATCCTATCAAAATCTTTGCTCGAAGAAGCCCTCAAGCAACAAAGGAACGCGATGATGGATAGCTTTACGTAGATCCTTCAGCGGCTACCCAGAGGTGAGGCATCGGCTTCTAGCAGCTACACTGGAAACACCACTCCCTTTAAGGTACAAGTTAATTTTCAAATCCCCATATTTGAGGGTCAGATAGACACAAATGCTGTAGATAAATGGTTAAATATGCTAGAAGGGTATTCTTCTGTTCATGAATTTTAAAGTCGAGAAAATATTGTTTTCGCTCTTGTCAAAGTAGCCCCCCACGTCAAGGACTGGTGGGAAACCTACTACAAGCAGAAGGATGAAAGTACAGGCTCACTATTTTTAGCCGCACCCACTTGGGATTCATTTCGAAATGTCATCAAGGAGCAGTACTACCCTGTCAAAAGCTATGAGGACAAATACATCAAATGGACCACACTACGGCAGGGACGAGACCAAGATGTGCCGGAGTTCACAGACATTTTTCATACCCTTCGCACACAGTTGGGTATCAAAGATTCTGAGCTGCATCTGGTACTCAAATACCATGACTACCTACACAGATACATCTAGGAAGAGATGGAGTTCTTGAACATCTCCTCACTCGGCACAGCATACCAATATGCTGTCAAAATCAAGCAAAAGTTCAAACAGAAGAAGCGAGACTTTGGATCTGCAAATCCAAAGCCCAAAGGACAAGGCCAAGGTGGGGTGACCCAAGACAACCCGTCGAAGCCGCAAGAAAAGAACAACACCACGAAGCTGAAGAAGGACACAGGAAAGTGGTGTAAGTTCCACAAGAATCCCACTCATAACACAAGTGAGTGTGAGACTAAGCAGTTGCTGGTGGCCAAGTTGAAGGCTTCCGAATTAGATGCATGTTCCAACCCTGAGCCAGAACCTGACAAGGGGAATGGCAAAGGGAAGTAGATCATTGATGCGGATCCCAATGCAACTGTTGCCATTGCCAAGATCCAAAAAAATGAGCCCGAAAATCCAGAGGAAGGGGAGCGTCTTTTCCACTCACAGATGTGGGTGAAGGGTTCACCGCTACAATTCATTGTTGACAATGGCAGCCAAAAGAACCTCATTTTAGTAGAGGTCATGAAGCGGTTGGGCCTACCGACTACACTACACCCGCAACCGTACAGTATCGGGTGGCTTCATGAAGGACGAGATCTCAAAGTTTTCCAACAGTGCCGCCTTCCCTACAACATCAAGCCCTTCACAGACGAGGTATTGTGTGATGTTACACCTCTGGATGTTTGTGATGTACTATTAGGCCAGCCATACTTGTGGAGGAAACATGCTGTATATGAGTCAAGGCCTCGTGTTGTCATTATTTCTTTGGATAATTCATTATATAGGATACCAGAGGTAGCCCCACCTATCGCCACCTCTTTGATCACTACCAAGGAAGGCAGCAAGTTCATCTCCCAGACTAGGAAATTCATTTTCTGTCTGGTTCGGCCCCAAAGTAAGGGGAAGATCGTTGCTACATCCATGACCCCTGTAAAGGGTTCCTCCACACAGCGGCAGTAGCAAAGGGATACGGTCATGACATAACATAGAAACAACTTTTCCTCACCCACAAGGGTACCACACAAGTTTCAGTTGGGCGACAAAGTTTGGTTACATTTGCAGAGAGAACGCCTTACCAGAACCCATTAGAAACTCAAACCACTTCGACATGGTCCTTACACCAGTAACAAGGCTATGGGAAATAATGCTTTGAAGCACATCATTCCTCCACTCCTTCGCCTGCATCAAGTGTTCAATGTGGACCATTGTCGACCATGCTTCCCACCATTAGTGGACACATCAGAGATTGCAGGACAAGTTCAACAGATGGAGGAACTCAATGCAATGGGGACCATTACTTCCTAAGGGGGGAGGAATGATCCAGGTGGATGTTGGTGGCCACCCACCTATCCCATTTGGACCCCCGCAACCGTCTCTTTCAATTTTTTAGTTTCCGTAATTGTAGCACAATTTACTATTTTTAGCAGTTTTTCGTGTCCTGAACTTCTGAAGCTGTTTTGAGGCCCTAAACGACATTTTTTGGGAAATCTGGGGGCAACATGGGTCCATGGACCGATGTTTCCCTTCCCAAAGTGGACGACCTCGGGAAGTTGACGTACCAATTTATCCAAACGAGGCCCACAATTTGGCGTTTCATCTTCTAGGGTTAGGTTTTGGAATGTTAAGGGTTTTCCATTGTTTCTCAACAATAAATAGGCCTTCGAGCCTCATTGTAACACAATTCAGAGGCATGTGGCCGCCACATCTCTTCTCAGAGATAAGCTACCATCGCCCTAGCTGGTTTATTTCCAGTTTTGGTTGTAAGCATATTTTAGTATTTTCCATTAATGAAATGAAGTATTATTTCTGCTGCATAACTATGTTTATGGTTATCTCTGTAATTTGTTGCATTCCTGTTTAAATTTGGATCACCACCCTTCCAATCTCAATCCATTTGGCTCTGCTTGGATTTGTACCTTTGATCCCCATACGAAGATACTTCATGTTCCCTCTCCTTGAAGTTCTTGTTTTTCTGTCAAGTATAGTATCTTTTTGCAATTATTCAAGATATTCAAGAGATAAAACTTCTATTGAAATAATCTGAACATTCTCTCCTTTATTTTCAATCAATGGAGGCTCATCAAATTTCAATTTATCTTCACTTTGAAGCTTTCCTTTGTTGAAGTAAGGCCTTACTTTATTTTCAACCTGAAAATTGTGGGCAACTCGATGCGTATCATGTCTAGCCTTGTACTTGGCTTGCCTCTTCACCAAATGTGATTGCCATCATCATCCACCATCCTTCTTCAAGGCCAAAACATTAGGAGACCGACAAGAAGATGTACTAGACCTAATGTTCCCTTTGTCAAGTAGCTCTTACATTTGCTTCTTGATCCTTGCATTCTCTAATATTGGCATCTTGTTCATAACAATGTTCAAAAGTGATGCATCCTGTTGCAATTGAACTTCATGTTGTTTTCCTCTTTTAGAAGGCAACATGTCAGAATTTTCAAACATCTTATCGCATGCATTAACAAATTCAACTAAATCATGTTTAAGTTTTACATCACATCCTTGGAAAGCTTGAGATTCCTCAACATCTTTGTGTTTAATCATTAACAATCCAAAATTCTGACTAGTATTTAAAAACCTCTTCATTTTTCCAACATTCACAAGAGACAAATTCAACTTCTTGTGATGTGCTCTAACCATATACTCAATCCAATTTTTAAACAAATGATACTTGTTCTCATGGCGATGAAAGATGAATTTCCTATCATATAAGTATGGGCTTCCCAAAACAATTCCACATATGTCAAGTGTTACTACATCAAGTTCTACCTCATTAATAAAATATGCAATGATGGAGAATTTAAGTGCATTTTCTTCTCACTTTCAATTTGGGATTGTCACATACCCAATCCAAAGGATAAGGTTTAGGATGAGGAATTTTCCAAATTTAGTTTCTTGAAAATGTCTTCTAAAATAAGGTTTGCTTGTGATACACTATCAAACAAATATCTACTTTGTTATGTTTTATAATAAATATAATATGGAAAAGCTCTATTCTTTCTCTTTCATTTTGAGTTTCATTGGGCTTGGTAGCAGAACTAGTACTTGTAATAGAATCCTTACCTTTCAATCCCATGGTTTTGATTTTTGTTTCATCTTTGGAATCATATCCTAGATTTTGTTGTGTAGTTGCAACAATATTTTCTTTCTCCTTGTTACTAAAATTTTTTGGTCTCATCTCAAGATGAATTTTCCAAAATGGTCTTCACCATGGCCTTCTTTTAAACAGTGTTTACATGTGAGTTTTTTTCCTTTCTTCTTGAATGAAGCATTCTTTTTATGCTTACCTTTGAACTTCCCCTTTCCTCTATCTCTAGACTTCAATGACTTCTCACTAGTTTCTTTAGAAACATTCTTCCCTCTTGATTTAAATGAGTTGCTTGTACAAAAACTTCATCTAAATTTGTAGGGTTAAACATGAGAATTGTGTGTCTCAAATAACTATGTAAACCTCCAATGTATTTTAGTAGAGTGTCTTGAGAGGATAAATCAATACCCAAAATCAAATATCTTTTTCTAAATTATTGAGTATAGCTTTGCACACTTTGACCCTTAGTTTGTCTAAATTTTTTCCAATCCATTATAGTTTTTTTCATGCATGCTAATGGACAAAATTGTATTCTTATTGTAACAACAAAATCATTCCAAGAGGACAAAACCTTACCACTTTTCTTCATGTCCTCTTGAGTTTTAGCCTCCCACCAAATGAGTGTTTCACTTTCAAACCTAAGAGAAGCAAGCTAAATTTTGGTTGCATCACTTGATTCTTTGTGTCTTGCAATACACTTCAATCTGGCAAACCCAATTATCTAATTTCTCAACGTTTACCTCTCCATCATACATAGACAATTCAAACTTTATGTTAATATTTAACAAAGGATTTTTAGCATGTCCCTTTGGAGAATGTGAAGGTGTTTGTGAAGGGGTTGAGGTATAAGAAGATGAGGATGAGGATGAGGATGGAGGTGAAGGTGGTGGCTTGTCATCATCCCCTCCATTCCCTTTTGGAGGTTTGTCTCCATTTCCTCCATTTCCTTTTGGGGGTTTTCAACTCTCTCCTTGCAACCTTGAGTTCCTCTCCTCATAAAGAAATTTCACCATTTCAAACATTTCAAAGAAATATTTTCTAAAAGTTCTCTCATCTTCAGACATCCATTCATGACCTTCTTCATGTGCCATGACTGGTGAAGCTTGAGATATGTGTTCTCCTTGAAACAATTTTAGACTTTGGCTCCATAAGCTCTTGTTCTCCTCTTTTGAGCTTCAACCTTTTAAGCATTAGAAAACACTTGCAAACAAAAAAAAACTTCAAAATAATCTTGAGCTTTGATACCAAACTAATATGAAATGAAAACTTGAAGGTGATAGGAAAATTTGCAAGTAAAATTTTATGTCTTTTAGGCAATGGATCACTTTGCAAAAGCACATAAAATAATTATTTTAAAACTCAATGAACAACATAAAAATAGAGACAAATATACCAGATACAGAAACACAAGACAACAAAATGATAAGGGAGTTCACCCCTCCTGGGCTACATCTCCTGGTCTAGCTTCTAATGTTGGGGCTCTTTCATTAAGTGCTTCAAATTTGTGTTTACATGAATTTAAAATGCTCAAAATGTAAAAATAATATCTCCAATGGCTCCAGAATAGTAAAAAGACCCCAAGATGGGCTATTGTGGGCACCATTTGGTAAAAAAATGAAGAAGTTATGCTCTAGAGAAGTTCTTCTGCTAACTGCTATATAAATTGCACTCTCCTACTAATTGTTCTATGAATTTTTCCTTTTTTGAAACCATCAAGTGACAATTTCACCCGACGTTTGTGAGATTCGCGTTGTTTTGAGTGAAATTTTTTTATTACTTTAATTTCCCAATGATCCCCATGAGCGGAAAAATAGAGTTATATGCCCAAGGACTGGGCTTAATGCCCACCCCCATCAACATAGGCCCCTCAACCTCCACATTGTTGATCCTATCATCTCCACAGAACCTAGGGCTGGTCCCCAAAACGACACACCTATATGTCTATCCTGCACCCATTGTCTTATCTACACCATGTGACTTCGGTCTTGGGATGAGGTTTAGCTCCTTGACTGTTAGTACCTATTTTGAAGGTTGTGGTCTCATGCGATGACATATGCCCTTGACCTAGATGACTCCTTGAGCCCCCAAATATTCACACTCGTCACCAAGCACTTCACTGTGATTGGCCTCTGATCGTATGTCACATAGTTCGATCTTGGGCTGGGGATAAGCCTCGAGCCCTTGGTCGCTTCGCCCATGATCTCGTGAGTTGTGTAGTGACCAGGGGCTAGTGGCTTAGCCCCAACCCCTTCCCTAAACATCATCCGCTGAAGGTTTAAATAAATTTTCACTGTAATGACTATTAAGAACTACCCGCGACATATTGGTAAGGTGCTTGAATTGTGGGCATGAGGTCTTCTATTTGAATCTTGTGGGGGTGAGTTTGGCCATAATTTTTTTTTTTGTAGAACCTCAAGGTGCCACGTGGCAGCGTGTGATTGGGCCACGTGGGACCCAACCATTGGGCCATGAAAATCCACCATAAATAATCATAACTTGCCAAATCAAACCAATCAAATTCGGCCACATGGCAGCCTGCCATTGGCCCGAGGTATAGTCAAATTTTCTTGTCAGACTACCCAGTCAACCTGTTGAGTCATCGCATGGACTGCTCAGTCAGCAGTGCTGCACCCAACGCCCAAAAATTTTACCTGTTTGGGAAAACCACCATAACGCGATATCAGGAGCATACAATATCAATTTTGAGCGATTCAAGTTGCATTGGATTAAGGTCAAGAAGATCTATGCTTTGGCACCAATTTCGATCACTTTTGAAGACTTTAAATTTTAAGCACTTTATTGATGCCTTGGATCACCTCTGTCAACCCTCACGGTGGTCCTTGGGACCCTACCTGGAAAAGGTCAATTCTATGAATCAGCCTTTGCCAGTTAGGGCCGACAGAGCAGGCCTCCACGCCCCTCCGTTGGCCCTTGCGACGACTCCTAGACTCTTGACGCCAATAATCTTTTTAAAGTTTTAAAATTTTTACTTTTTTCGTAAGTTTTTATTTTTTTAATGTTATTTTTTTTAATTTTATTTTTATTTTAATTTTTTCATTTCAATTTTTTTAATCTCTCTATATGTGTGTGTGTGTGTGTGTGTGTGTGTGTGTGTGTTTTAATGTTCTTTTTTTTAATCATGTCTTTTATTTTAATGTTTTTTTTTTTATATTATATTTTTAAATTTTATTTCTAAATGCTTTTTTCTTTTTAAATTTTATTGTGTTTTCCTAATGTATGTTTTATTTATTTATTTTAACATATTTATTTTTACTTAAATTTTTTCTGTTAATCATTTTTTTGTAAAAAAAAAAATCAAATGTCATTATCTTTGGATATAAAATTCATAAAATTTATTATTTTTCAACTTTTTTTAATTCAATTTTTCAAAAAAATCATTTATTTAATGTTATTTTTAACGAAAATGTCCCATAATATGTACTTTTTTAATTATATCTATATGCAAAATGTGTATTTTTTGTCGAGTGTTTAAAGTTATTATTTTTTAGCAACAATTATTATGTGTATTGAAGTATAAATTAATGATATATAAATATATAAAAAAATCTTACCTTCAAAATATTAATTTTATTATTATACTTATAAACTTTGCAAAAAATATGAAAAATTTCAATATAAAAGTTGAGAGAGTCTTGGATAGACAGTGATCGGGTGCTTTGTTAAGGCACTTCTTGATGTGAAGTCACCGGTTCAATTTTCTACCCCGATTGCGGTGATATATTGGACATGATGAAGATGTAGTCCCATCAAGCTTATAAGAAAATAATCATTATAAAAAAAAGTTGCAAAGAAAAAAAGAAAACACAAATTTGGAAAACTATTAAAAAGAAAACATCTTAGGATGAAAAAATAAGAAGAAGAATAATACAACTTGAAAAATGGTTAAATAATCAACATTCAAAAAACAATTGTGCATACTTAGGACACAAGAAAATTTAAATTGTTAAAAATATGCTTGAAAAAATGTTCATGCTACTTTCAAAATCTGTATGAAAATTATCAACATTTAAAAAAAATTATCCATACTTAATATATCAAACAAATTTAAAGTGTCAAAAATAAGCCCCCCCAAAAAAGGGGTTGATGCTACATCAACACTTTTCAAAATTGACAAGAAAGTCACTAACATTTAAAAAAAATGTGCATACTTAATATACAAGAAAATTTGAAACGTCAAAAATATGCTAAAAAAAAGGTGTATTATGAATCAACACATTTCAAAATCAGATGAATTTTTGCAATTCTAAAAAAGCAAGAACTCGGTTTAGTTCATGTTTGATAGGTTACTTTGTTATTAAAGAAGCACTAGCTATAGGAAAGCATCGAGAAGTGTGAGTTTGCACAATAATCCCTGGTGTATTTGGGGCATGCAATAGGTTGAGGAGAGCTAAAGATATATCCTCCCATGGTGGAGGCTATCATGAGGTGGATGGTTCCTTCTAATGTTTATGAGGTTAGGAGTTTTGTTTGGGTAGCACAGTACTTGAGGAAATTCATCGCCTCGTTTTCAGTAGTATCAACGCCACTCCATGCCATAACAAAAAGTTGAAAGAGTTTCCAATGGGGAAAGGGTTAACATAGGGCATTTGAAGAGTTAAAGAAGAAGATTAGTTAAGCACTATCTCTAGCATTAAAAAGCTTGAAGTATCCATTTTAAGTGGAGACAGATGCATGTGGGTATGTTGTAGGAGTAGTCATGGTGCAGAGAGGAAGGGTTGTATGCTACAATTTTGAATTTTTTCATGGTACATTTCTTGACTACCCTACCTAGAACAAGGAGCTTTATGCCTTAGTACAAGCTATGAATAAGTGGAAACACTACTTGATGGGAAAGGAGAGAGTAATCCACATGGATTATAGGCCACTAAAGTATCTGCAATCCTAGAGTAAGCTACAACAAACTAGACATTACAAGTGGAAGGGGTTTTCACAGTAGTTTCTTTTAGTGTTCAAGTATAAGAAAGGTAGCACAAACAAGTTTCTCAACATGCTTCCAAGGTCACCCAAAAAAAAGGTCACAACTTTGGGAACTATGATGCCCTTGGAGGCTTTCACCTACGATGGATACAAAGAGACATATTTAAAGGATGGGGACTTCAAGGAGGTGTTTGAATAGTTGCAGGGCTAGAGTCACGTTGATGATGGTGATAGAAGAATTGGCTACCATCTTTACGACTAGTTGTTTTGCAGGCTCAACACCTCCAAGATTGCAAGGAAATTTTGTGTGGGGAAGGAAATTGGGAGCTTATAGAGGTATGTGTATTGGTCCAAGATAGATGAATAGGTAGTTAGGTTCATAAGAATATGCATGCGTTGTTGTACTAGCAATCCTAGTAATCAGAAACAAGGTTTATATCATCCCTTCTATCAACCCACTCATCCTTGCAAAAACATTTCCATGGAATTTTTGGGAGGTTTACTAACAAATAGGAAGGAACATGACCACCTATTCGTAGAAGTTTAAAATTTCAGCAGTATGTGTTCCTTTATGCCCTATAAAAAGACTATCAGTTGGCAAGAAGCAATGAACCTTTTCTTTGGATAGGTCTATCTGCACTTTGGGATACTAAGCAACATCATTTCAGACATTATATTGTGGGAGAATATGGACACAAAGTTGAAGAGGTCTATAACATTCAATCCATAGATATATGGACACATAGAAGTATTTAATGGGTATTTGATGCATCTTTTGAGGGTTTACAATCAGAAACATCCAAATACATCATATGAAAGTATGGTATATATAAAGCACTCTTATAATAGAGAAGTCCATAATTCTAATTGTAAGTCCCTATTTGAATATTGTTTTGGGTTTTGAATATTTTCCACCTTCACCTTTGGATATTTCATATGGGAAGCAAGGAAAGGTGAGGTAGGATCATACATGGGATCCCTTAAGGGACAAAACAATTGTTGATAAGATCCAATAGACCGATATACAGGAACAAGAGACATTATAGAAGTCACGGGATAACTACAAATCTAGGCATGATCAACACCAAATAGAGTATTCCTTCAAGGTGGGAGATAACATATGCTTACATTTGAGCCAGGATAGGACATGGGGTCCTAATAAGAAAATAAAGGCTACCCATTTATTCACTGGTGAATGTAAAGAATCTAAAACTCTATGATATTTCCATGCTATATCAATAAGATGAACAAGGCCTACCTTCTGTAGAGGATTTTACATCACATGTTGAGGAAGAGTTAATAGAGGATACAATTTTTCATGATAGGTCAATAAGTACAGGCCAAGATTAGTAAGACCTTTGGTAGATTGGGTTGAAAGGAAAGTTTCAAAGAAATGATAAATAATACACCTGAGATAAGGTGGCGGAAAAAATTCCTCACCTCATTTAGTAGAACCCTTTGGGGATCAAAAGCTTCCCAAAATGGGGAGGTGTGATCCAAATTGGATCATTATATCATTTTTCATTCATAGTGGAAAAAGTGGAGGACTCATCTAACCTCACCATTTTTATGAGTAGGGACCAATTTGGGAAATTGGAGTTTGAAACCTACTACAAGTATTTCAAAAATCAAATGACAATTTTTTGGGGGTAAATTTTCACTGTTAAGAATATCATCCATAGTGCTATTCTTGTTAACCGCTATATAAGCCCCATGTTAACCCAAAAACTCATTACTAAGATTTACATATTGAGTAATTACATTTCTATTGTTATATTGTTATGTAGACTAGAACCCGTCATGTTCCATTTTATTATAATTGTACCCTTGTCTCATATATATATATATATTATATATATATATATATATATATATATATATATATCCACACTAAGGAGACCTAGAGTTATAATCATCAAATATTATCTTTTTCATTTATTTTATTGTTAAAGGATGTTTCCCCCTCAAAGTGGACTATAATTATTGGTTTTTTTTTATCATTTTTAATGCACAAGGATCATAACATTTGGTTTCAGAGCTATTTATCTCATGGTTTTGTTGCTTCAAACAAGTCATCATGGAGTTTTTACTATAACCCTTTGTGTGTGTGTGTGGTTTTAGATAGTGAAACATGGATATTTTTTAGAAGACATCCCAATGAATCTTTGGTTCAATTTTTGGATCTTGGTTCACTACATTTTCAGAGATATGGTCCAAGGAAGTTGGGGTTTCTGAATGCTCCTATTTGTTTTCAAACAAGTCAGTTGATAATTTTCACAATAACTTTTTTTATGTGAGACTTCAAGCCATGAAACTTGGATCACATTAAGTTGACTTGTGGTGAACATATGTTCCAAGTTATATATATTTGTTCATTATGTTTTCAGATATATGTGTAGAAATTCTCATTGTAGATTAACCTGATTATGCAATATAACTAAAGAAAAATACTTAATCTACCTCTACAATCAAACTTGCGGAAGCTTAATCGATTTGAGCAAGATCAAAAAGAACACATATAACAGAGAAGAAGAATCAATACACATGAAACATAGAAGAATACTTTGGGGAAAGCCTCAGCTAAAAACCCCACTATCTGTATTATCATACAAGGTGGAAATACATCAAGATTACACAAAGCTTTAGCTCTCACAGCTAGCCAATTCTCAGTGCAATCCTCCTGGATGCTCACAGGCAAAAAAGGCTTCTCAAAAACCTTCACCTCAGCCCTCCAAGCCTCTTATTTCCTTGCACAGTTTTCCCTAGGTGATCCAGCTATTACCCATTGTAACATTGATCTCACACATTGCTCCAACACACTGTCAGAACTGTGCAATCCTCAAGGAACCTTATTCCTTCTGCATGGATGAGTTTCTTTTATAGGAAAATTCCGCCAACTGATAGTACAATGTCCCTATCTTTAATCTCAATTGGGTCTTTTTATGAATAAACATGCATGAGTTATTTATGAGAGAATCTTTAGTTATTTGGAGTACACTAGTTACATGCATGCATGCATTAATTGACTGAACTCACAATTAGTTCCTCAAACTATTTGGAACTAATTTTAACTGGACATAACTCAGTTAACTAAGCTAACTAATTACTACTCAAGTACAACTCATCATTTTCTCCTTAATTAAGGGATAATCTCCATAATTTAAGGGATAACGGTTGCATGACTTCACAAAGACTTCTAGCTTGAATTTCTCCAACTAATTAACTCAAGATGAATTAATTCGTTATTTTTCAAGTAGATGGTGAGACTAAATTCTAATTTTAATTCTAAATTTTAATTCAAGGACAAATTAAAATTGGAATATTCTGAATGTTATTTTTAGAATTTCTATTTTTAGCATTTCTTGTTGCTATTCTGAACACTCCCTCTCAACAAGAAAGGAATTCAACTCGATCCCGATCATGAACCTTTGGAATGTTCTACATGCAATACTTCTCTCTAGTATTGTTGCTCCAGCAACTCCAGAAACAAAAAATATCAACCTGAATCATTATGATGCATCTGTCATCAAAGTCTCTGACTGTTATTGCCTCTGTCGACTGAAAATTTTGTGCTTCTGCTGACTTTTCCTTTCTGCACTGTTGTCAATCCTTCTCTGCACTCTTCAGTATCTGGCTGCTCTAGCCTCTATCACTTTGATCTCTAACTGCATCAATCCAAATGATTCCTCCCACTACTATGTACTTTGGGCTCCTGTAGCAAGGTACGATCCATGAGATAAAACCTCTCAATGAACCCTACCCAATTTCAGCCTTCTTGGGACTGTCACTTCACATCGCCCCACCTCACACCTAGAGGTATGGGTGCATGTGATCCCTCTACCCACTTGGCTCAAAATTTCCCCCTACTGGAGGTATCTACATGAGTGGATGCCTCCACTCGGTCTCCTCTCAACATCTCTAATTGTGGCTCCTCCACAATTGTCTGAGACTTCTTCTAGGACTGCAGGTTGAGAGGTAATTTAATCTCCCTCTCAAGCACCAAGTCTCTAACATTTTCCTTGCTCCTCAAGGCTTTTCCTGCATCTTGAACCTCAAGAGCATACAGGTTCTATACCCGTGAAACGATCTGTTTCACATGTCCCGTGGTAATGTGTCTAAGGAAAACCTTTCCCTTATTGAAGACAACATTGTAGCCTTTTTCCTCCAACATCGAGATTGATACCAAATTCTTCTTCAGTCTAGGCACATACTTCACATCTGTCAAGGTGATAAGAGCTCCATGCTCCCTCTGAAAAGCAACCATGCCCACTCCTAAAACACTATACCTTTCATCGTCACCCATCACTATGTACATCTTGAGGTCTTTCTCCTCCAAGGTATTGAATAAAATTTTATCGCCAGTCATGTAGAATGAGGCTCCACTATCAAGAAACCAACCACAACCCATCATCAAAGACACCATGCATGCGATGAGGGTGAAGTCCATCTCGAACTGAGAGGCTAATGCCTCACCTTCTGATCCTTCCAAGGATCCCTTCTTGGACTTCTTCGATGGAAAATTAGTCACATAATGACCCCTGTCATGACAATTAAAGCATCTCACTTTAGACTTGTCAACTTTCTTCCCTCCATGAGAAGAATTCGATTTGGGATGAGAATCCTTCTCCTTCCCTTTCCTTGCCTTACTCACTGAGGCCAGATATTCTTCATCCTCTTTGGATGAAGAACCATCTCATGTGCTCCTCCTAATCTCCTCCTGCATGAGATCCGACCACAGTCGTTCCAATCCGGCAATTTCTCCCTTCTAGACACAGAGTCATGGTAGCTATGCCAGCTCTTTGGAAGGTGGAGGAGAGCAAGGCTCACCATATCATCATTGGCAGTAGTTATTCCCACACTTCCAAGTTCATCTCTACAGGTGGTGAGCTTGTTCAGATATGTGCAAATAGTATCACCGTTCTCCATCTTGATTCTTTGAAGCTTGTCCTTGAGCACCAATTTCCTTTGGTTGCTATTGTTCTGGTAGAGGTCCTTCAATGTCTTCCACAATGAAAATAGAGTCTCCTTCCCATTGAGACTTGAGACAATATGGTCTCGAACTCCCTCAAGGATGTTCCGTCTTGCCCTCACCACACACTTCTTCCATTCAGCCAACTCTTGTGCATTAGTTGAACTTGGGTTTGGGATTTCTTAATTAATGAAATCCTTCAAGTTGTTATCTTCTAATACAGCCTCCATGCGATCTTTCCATGCTATGTAATTTGAACTTCCATCCAAGGCATACTCGAGTTTCAAGCCATAGAATGCCATTGACCAACCTGAAGTGTCAGATGAATTCGATTTGTACCTACAACCCCAAACTTTAAACTTCGAATTTCCCTTCTCAGTATACTTGTTCACAACTTTGATCACCTTTTCTCTGATACCATGTAGAAATTATCACTGTAGATTAACTTGATTATGCAATATAACTAAAGCAAAATACTTAATCTACTTCTACAGTCAAACTTGCAGAAGCTTAATCAATTTGAGCAAGATCAAATAGAACACATATAACAAATAAGAAGAATCAATACACATGAAACACATAAGAATACTTTTGGGAAAGCCTCGGCTAAAAATACTGATATCTGTATTATCATACAAGGTGGAAATACATCAAGATTACACAAAGCTTTAGCTCTCACATCTAGCCAACTCTCAGTAAAATCCTCCTGGATACTCACAGGCAAATAAGGATTCTCACAAACCTTCTCCTCAGCCCTCCAAGCTTCCTACTTGCTTGCATAGTTTTCCCTAGGTGATCTAGTTGTTACCCAGTGTAACACCGATCTCACACACTGCTCCAACACACTATCAAAACTGCACAATCCTCAAGAAACCTTATTCCTTCTGCATGTATGAGTTTCCTTTATAGGAAAATTCTCCAACTGATAGTACAATGTCCCTATCTTTAATCTCAACTGGGTCTTTGTCTGAATAGACATGCATGAGTTATTTATGAGAGAATATCCAGTTATCTAGAGTACACTAGTTGCATGCACGATGCATTAACTGACTAAACCCACAATTAGTTCCTCAAACTGTTTGGAACTAATTTAACTGGACATAACTTAGTTAACTGAGCTAACTAATTACAACTCAAATAAAACTCATCCTTTTCTCCTTAATTAAGGGATAATCTCCTTAATTTAAGGGATAACTATAGCATGACTTCACAAAGACTTCTAGCTTTAATTTCTTCAACTAATTAACTCAAGACGAATTAATTAATTATTTTTCAAGTAGCTGGTCAGACTAATTCGAATTTTAATTCTCAATTTCAATTCAAGGACAAATTAAAATTGAAATATTCTAAATGCTATTTTTAGCATTTCTTGTTGCTATTCTCAACAATATGCTCCAAGGAAGTTTGAGTTTTTGCATGCTCTAGAATTCAATCTCAAGCATGTCAATTCAGAATTTGTGCTATAATATAGTTTATATAAGGATTCATAAAGTGAAAATTAGAACATACTAAGGAGATATCTTAGGGAATGTCTGTTTCCATTTTTAGAATTTGGTTCCCTATACTTTCGGATTTATACCGTATGGAAGTTAAGCTTTGTGACCAATCAAGAAATAAATTTTAAACAGGTCAGCTTGGTATTTTTGCTATATATTATTGTTTGGAAACTTTCAAATTGTGAAAACTTTAAGAATTTTAAGAGACATATAGAAGTACCTCAAGTATAGGTTCCAAAAATTGTATTTTAAGAATTAGACATATGACACTCTATACAATTTTGTTCATGGGAAGAGGCCAAAAAGTCAACAAGTTTTAAGAAAGTTACTATACCTTTCACTTAGCACATCAGATTTAGTTCACAAGTATAGAATTGTAGATCTACATATCAGAGTATTGCGAAGCAAATTTTCAGATCCTCAGAGATATATCAATAAATATGTAGTCATTATGATATTCTCTAGATTAAGTTATGTAACTTACTAGTGACCTAATTGTTTATTAGAAAATCCCACCTCATTTTTTTGGTTGTAATGAAGAGGAAGGATATTATTATTTTCCAAAAATCCTCCAAAAGTAACTACTACACCAATTAAATCTACTAAAAGTGCATCATTGACTCATGAATAAATTGAAGACTTAGAATTTAGGTGATCTCAATTAGAGAATAAAGTTAATGAAATGGATGTTGGTATGTTGAAAATATGGATTTCTTAGTTTTTTAAGAGAAAATTAAGAGAGAAATGGAAAATAAGATGGATGCAAATAATGAAGGAATAGAAAAGAAGATGAATGAAAACAAGGAATAGAAAAAAAAAGGAATTAAAATAAGGAACAAATAAAACAGTTCATGATTTCCATGGAAAATATTCTATAGAGAGGCTTCCTAAAAGGGATGTGGAGATCCAAGGAAACCATGAACATAAGAAGAATCATGTTGTTGAGAGTCAACCTCAATGGGAATTACACTGTCAAAATTGGAGAGCACAAATTTTGAACCCCAAAACCATAACTATGAATTTTCAATCAAATATCCACATCATCAGGGCTTGAAGTAAACAACAAGGAACTACTACATTTTGAAGATTTATATGAGGAAATTATATGGTTATGGTCTTGTAACATGGATATTTCAAATGGATCAATACTCTTATCTACACCAAGTGGCATCCTTACAAAAGGTAAATATTGCATCCATGTTTTTAGAATAAGATCAACATGTATGGTATCAATGACTTTGTGAGAGAAAAAAAGATTCTATTATATCTTGGTCCTTTTTAATAGAGGAATTAATAGCACATCATACGGATATCAAGAGTTACACATTCTTTAGTCAAATAGTAAATCTTCGAAAGAAAGGTCCAGTTATAAAGAACATTCAACAATTCCAGAAGTTAAGTCTCACAGTAACGAATATTTCAGTGGATAACTTGTTAGACCTATTTATGGAAACTTTCAAGGAAATCATCCAACATGAGGTACGTCTCTTTGAACTGAAATCTCTAGTGCATGCTTTTAGTATGGCAAGGGAATATGAAAGTAAAAATATGGAAACTAGAAAATTGGTCACTAATAACTATAGAGAAAATCATGCCCCCTTTCCTAAACCAATAAGGTTGACTCCCCAACAAATAGATGAAATAAGACCAAAGGGATTATGTTTCAATTGTGACACAAATATAATAAAGGTCATACATGAAGTGAGAAAAATATAGAAGTGGAAGGTCATAAATGAAGACTATGAAGATGAAGAATATAAAGAAGTGGAAGCTTCACAAGATCTAGAGCTAGAGGAAAGTACTCCAATAGTCCATTGTCATGCATTGGCCAACATTAGTACTCCACAAACAATTAGCATAGAATGATATATAAAAATACAAAGGGAAACAATATTGATTGATTTAGGCGGTACCCATAACTTCATCAATTAAAAATTGGAAAAGCTTCTTAATTTCTTTGTATATCCATCACCAAAATTTCAAGTGATGATTGCAGATGGATGTACGATACATTTTTGAGGGAAGTGCAACAAGAATAAGGTAAATATGGGGGAGTATTTTATTGTCTAGTCCCATGATTTCAATCCAAATGGGTGGTGATGATGTTTTATTAGGGGTCTAATGGTTATAATAACTGGGAATAATGGCATTTAATTTCCAAGATCTTCATAAAACTTTTCTCAGAAGGAAAGGAAATTGATCTTAGAGGTATCCAAGGGAAACCCACTAAAGTGATAAGCTCTAATAGCATGACTAAATTGCTAAAAATGGGACACCAAGGTGTAGTTGCACACTTATGTTCATTAAATGTTAAAACATCTATATCCTCTTCTCTAGTGGATCTTCAAAAATTCATCAACAATCATGCTAAGTTGTTTGGATAAATTCCTAAGGGTATTTCACCTATATGAGATAATGACCATGCTATTCATTTGCAACCTAGAAGTATACCACCTAAAATTAGTCCATGTTAGATTGAGCATATGCTTCAAGGAATGTTATAGGAAGTAATTATTCACATAGCGAGAGTGATTTCTCTTCACAAGTGGTGATGGTTATAAAAAGGATGGTTTGTGGGTGTGTGTTTAGAATATATACATCTCAACAAAATTAAAACCAAATATGAGTCTCATATCCATGCCATTGATGAATTATTAGATGAATTACCAGAAGCAATTTTCTCTACTAAGTTGGATCTTCATTTTCGATATCATCACATTAGAATGAGGCAAGAAGACATTCCCAAATGCACCTTCAACATTTCAAATCTTGATGAATTTTATTTTTAAACCATTCCTTATAATATTTGTGCTAGTATTTTTTATTGACATACTAATTTACAACAAACCTTGGGAAGAGCATCTACAACATGTTGATAGGGTCTTGACACTATTGGAAAAATAACAATTATATGCAAATCCTTCCAAGTGTTCCTTCTCAGTTCAAGAATTGGAATATTTGGGTCATATTGTATCACATGATGGTGTCAAGGTCGATCCTAACAAAATCAAAGCTAGGAGGGAATGGTCAATCCAAAATACCTTGAATAAACTCAAAGGATTCTTAGGATTGACATGATATTACCACAGATTTATCAATAATTATGGTCAAATAGTAGCACCTATAACAAAATTATTGAATAAGGAAGCATTTTCTTGGACTAAAGAAGCAACCAAAACGTTTGATGAACTTAAAGAGGATATGTATACAACTCTCATCTTGGCAACACCCGACTTCACAAAAATATTCATATTGGAGTGTGATGCCTTAGGCCATGGAATTGGTGGAGTTTTGATGCAAGAGGGAAGGTCCCTTTCCTTTGAAAGTAGTGAACTTAAAGGAAAGAACCTACTTTAAGCCATCTATGAAAAAGAAATGTTGGGAATACTACATGTAGTTAAGAAATGGCATCTCTAACCTAATATGAAGATACTTCAAAGTAAAAAAGAATCATGATAGTTCGAAGTACTTATTAGAGTGAAGAATATTTTCAGAAGAGAAACAAAAATGGGTTACAAATATTTTGGGTTAAAATTTTTAAAGTATATATAAAAAGGGAAAAAACTATATTGTAAAAGATGCACTATCAAGGAAAGAGGAAGAAACAAATGGTTTAATATGTGCTATTTCCATTATGTTAGTGTCAGTCTTGTTTTCCTGACACTAGGATCAAATGTGCTTTTACTAGGCTTGTCAAGGCTCTCAAAATCAAATTTTGTCATGTCACTAAGTTTACACAGTAAACTTTGGTCACTGTTTGGTCAATCTAGGAATGAGTTCTGTCTTTTGGAAAATTCACCTATGCTGGTCACCTATCTCATTTATATGAAGGTGTCATAATAAAATCAAGTCAGTCATCATCATCATTCCATTCAGTTTCAGGTCTTCCATTAGTTCATTAGGGTTTCCAAGGTCCACCATTACCATGTATAAATCCATCAGCGAATAGAGCATGACAAGTAGCTCTTTGACATTGATTCATTGAGTTATCACAAATTCATCATGTTTTCAGTTTGAAAGCTCTAGAAGAAGAAGTTCCAGTGCTCAGGAAAGTGAAAATACAGCTCAGGTTTCAGCCTTAAACGTGACTCTATTTTCAAAAGTAAAAAATTTGTTTTTCAAAGGGTTTCTGTCACCATGGAAGGATAATCTTCACTAGAGTGGAGGATACATCACAAGGGAGGAAAAATCCTCAGATATGAGCCATCAAATTGCAATGAATTCAACTCATCTCCCTTTCTCAAACAATGCTTTGAAGATGTGAATTTCTTGGATTTATGCAAAAGGGTGGGTGAAGTGGGTTTCAATGAGAAATTGACAGATTGGGTTGCAACTCAATTGAAAGGTGAAAGTGTTGTTATTGCTGGTGTTGAATTCACTTTTTCAGTGGCCTCCATTTCACTTGCTATAGGGCTACCAAATAATGGTGAATATTGGTTCAAGGGGATGAGCTTAGATCTTGAGAATTATAGACCCTTCTTGAAAACACCATACAGGGAAAAACATACTCATGTTATGCCTTTCTGGTACTTATTGGAGTAGTATGCCCCTTTGATGAAGATTGTCATGAAGTTCTTGACATGTGAAGGAAGATTCTCCATATTATATGCCTATCATATTTGCCTCCTAATTCACTTTACATCAGATAAGCCACTCAATATGTGCAACTACCTGTGTAGGAGCATTGCCAAAATGTCAGAGATGATTCAGATGAAGAACAAGGAGCACTACCCTGGCCTTTTTCATCATAGTCTAATTGAGACTATAGTCCTTCATCAACTTGCAAAGAAAGATATGACTTGGGAATCGTTTTTGGAAACAACTCTAAAATAGCACAAAACTAATGTGGCAGCTCAATCTTCTAGCATGCCAACACAACAAATGGAAGGGGGGTCCTCTAGAAAATAAATTGAAAGAACCAAAGCACCTAAGCCTGAGGTGACTAGTATGCACAAAAGAGGAAAGAGGCTTGTGCTTACTTCTCATGGTGAGAAAGGGGCCAAGCCTTCTACATCAACAAAATAGGGATCAACAACGTGAGATAAAGACATGGTTCAACATGAATTTGAGCTGGTTGATTTAGAGGCAGAGGATGAAACTTCAAGCATGCAATAGATGATCGGAGATAAATACTATCAGATCAAGGAATTGAAAATTAACATGGCAAGAGCAAGGTACATCATTTCACTCCTAGAATAGGAAAATAGTCCGCTAAAAGCGAAGCAATTAATCATGGAGAAAGAGAAAACTAAATTATTGCAGCATGTCAGCAAGGGCAAAGCAGTCATAGAGACAAGTGACACTAGAAGAACAAAAGGGAAGGGTAAGAGAGAAAGGCCAAAAGAAAAAGGGCTAAAGAAGGCATTGCAAGAAGAAGAGGAACACGTTTTGCTGAATGAAGAGCTAGACCTAGAGGACAAAATTGCTCTAAAGGTCAATCAAGACAAGGAGTACTGGCTCAATAGGGTAAATGATCACTTGGAGAAGCTTCCTTAGAAATCAAATAGAGACAACTAGCTGCTAAGGCACATGGCACACCATTACTAGGCCCAAAACATGATTTGTAATGTCAAGGTCAGGCAGTTGGAGAACAAGCTCAAAGAAGCCCAAAAGGACCAAAAAGATGAAGGAAACTTGGAGATTCTTGCTAAAGAATCTATGAGGGCTTAACATGCATAATTTTACCACTCTTTACTAATTTTGAGCAAATTTTGAGCATTTTTGGTTTTTTCCAAATTTTGAGGCCTAATTCAAAAATTCAATAGTTCCAGGCGCTGCGATTTTTCCTCATTCATCCATTTTAGGAAAACTCTACATTTCTGAAAATATATTTCCATCCTATAAAAACCCATTTTCTCAGATTTTCTAGAGGAGGTTCAGATTTTGAGAAAAGTGGAAAAAAGTGGCCAAAAACTAGCTTTCTGGACCCTTTTTTGACAAGCGTTGCGCTCCTGAAGTGACCTTGGGAGAATGGATTTTTTAAGGCCATCCCATGGGGAATTTTAAAAAATTCAAAGTGTTCTGGAAACTATTCTTGAAAATATAGTTGACCATTCTCTTAGATCTTCATTTGGACCTCAGGAAGGCACCTAAAAGTGAGCTCAAAGTCGGCGCTGTGCTTCTACAATTTCCTGTGTTTTTAATTGTAAATTTCACTATGTAAAATTTCTAGTTTTCAGTTTGACTTAGTCAGGGTCAATTTTTTTTTTTTTTATGTAATGGCACTTGTTTTGAGGCTAGCTGATGTAGGCATGAATAAATGTACATGATAGGTTTTTTTTTTTATGTTTAATAGGCGTCATTAAGGAAGCAAACTCCTAAACAAACTCTCCAAGAAGTGTTTGAGTTTCACCTTCTCACTCTCACCTATTGGTTGAGAGAATCTTGGAGTGAGTTCTACCACCTAGGAATTCAATTCCTGAAGGTGGGAAAGTGGTCTAAGAGAGTCTATATGTATCATTTCTCTTTCAGAGAGATGGGTTGGGCTTTTTGTGGAGGAGGCTTGCATGTAATGATCTTCTTAGCTAATACAAAGACAGTTGCAACTATTTTTAAGGAAATCTAGCCCAGTGAGTTCATGGTGTTTGTTCTTCTTTTTATTTTTTTCTAATGGTTAAAACATATTTATCTACATGATATCTCTTCTTTCTATGGATGTCTTATAATGAAATAGACAGAATTCTTGATCTCAATCTCTGTTTATATGGTTTTCATAGTTATGTTTATGTCTTATAAAAGATAATGAACTCATGTTTACTTATGCTCATTAGTCTCTTATACACTTTCTCTTCTATACTACATTGACATCCAAATACACCATGGTCTTCTGGTATCTAGCTCCTTTCCATATTTTCTTTAGCACTCCTACAACCTAGATCTATCTATGGCTCCAAACCCTAGTCCAGCAAACCCTAAATTCTAAAGTTCACCAACACACAAAAAATTATACATATTTAGCCTAAAAATTATTTGCTTTAAATTCATTTCACTAATAAAAGACTTTGAGAGATCCCTCTCTTGCTCAGTAGGGCTAGCTGCTAAGCTGAAGTGGTTTGAGGTTACCCTTCTCAATCTCCTTTTTAGCCTAGGAAATTGTAAGGGACTAACACATTCCATACTATGATTGGGTGGAAGAAGCAAGGATGGAATGGAAGAAAGATGAAAATATATGCAACATCATTGAACAAATATAGGAGGACCTAATGCAGTAGAACAAATTATGATTAAAAATGATCTATTATGGTATCAAGATCACTTATACTTATGTAAGAATTATCAACTCAAATAGAAGGTCCTATTGGAATTACACACTTCTCTTATAGGGGGACAATCATAGTTCTTGAAGATGTATCATAGGATCAATTAATAATTTTTTGGGAAGGTCTTAACACAGATGCACAATTTTTTTGGGGGGAATGCATGGTATTCCAAAAAAATAAAGGAAAGGCTATCAAGACCCTAAGGGTCCTTTAGCCATTAGCATACTAAGCCAACATTGGGAAGAAGTTCAACAAATTTTATTACAGGTTTACCTAAATCTGTAGGAAAGAGTGTCATTATGGTACTGGTAGATCGAATGACAAAGTATGCCCACCTTTTCTCTCTTTCTTATCATTTTAAATAAAGTATGGAAGAAGAATTCATGGAAACATTATAAAATCTACGTGGAATACCAAAGATTATTGTAAGTGACAGAGATCCAATTTTCATTGGAAATTTTTGGATTGAATTATTTTCTTGTTTGGGTACTCAATTGGCTCATAGCTCATCTTACCATTCTCAATCTTATGGAAAAAATAAGATTGTGAATAAATTTTCATAAGGATATCTACATTGCTTTGCATTTGATAAACATGCATAATGGGTCAAATGTTTACCCTTGGAAGAATATTGGTACAACACATCCTTCCATACTTCATAAAGAATATCACCATTTATGGCACTTTATCGATATCATCTCCATCCATCACATCACCCTTTAAAGGGACTACAAAGGCTCAAGTAGTAGAGAACCATATTCAAAACCAATACAAGGTTTTCAGACTATTAAAGAACAACTTCAATATGACACAAAATAGGATGAAACAACAAGAAAATCAACCTTGCAGTGAATGGGAATTTGAAGTGGGGGATTGGGTATTTGTGAGATTACAAAATGTTATCACTCTGTAATTTTCCGAGGTTGCAAAAGAGAACCATAGAGGTAACCACAAAACCACTTTGGGAGTTGGGAATCTAGCCCTTCCAACTCTAGAGAGGGATCTCTTTGTCTGATTTAGCTATGTTCTTTTGAATAATATTAGGATAGCTATTAGGTTCAAGGTTTGGTTTTCAAATTGGTTGGTTGATTAAATGCCTAAAATTTCAATTGGGCTATGGATTCTACATCTTAACGTGGATCTGTTTCAGATTTTCAAAGAAGTTTCATTGGGCAAGGCAGCTGGACCAATTGGATCCTTTATGTTTAAATAAAGTGTGATAGAAGAAAAGATATAAGTTCAATTGAATTTAAAGAAAAATTAAGAATTCTTTAACACGATATCAGAAGAAATCATTTAAATTATCTATAGCCAGAATTAGAGTGTATTTTTCAACAAATTTTGCTCATCAACTTTCTATAAAATAATTCATATTTAAGAAAACATAAGCATGGAAACAAAGGAATAAACACATAGATAGTGAGAGAAGCACTTCACCAAATAGTCCAACACATGAATCCTATGAAGGATGTCCTTTTTATTACTGATCACCCCATCAAATGAAAATAGTGCTATAGCTTTCTAGAATGCAAAAATCAACATCTCTTACTTCAAATGATGAAGTATTTATACAAAGTCTAAACTAAAATATCTTGAAAAATATCAAGATTTGTTACAAATAATATATACAAATATCTTGAAACAAAATTCAATATTTTATTACAAAAAGTATAAAAATAGACTGAACTGTTTAAAAAATATCAGTCGGCTGAGTGTTGGTGTTGTTTTTGGGCCTTTAAATGAGAAATGTTGTTTGTTGTGTTCGAAGATGTGATGTGTTGTCCCACATTTCATTGCATTCTGTTTTGATGACTGTTGTGATGAATGTGCAATGATGTCCTCTGTCCTTGTTGGGATGGGGTTCCCTGGGTTAGTTTGGGGTTAAGATAACCCAAATTTTGGTACAATTAAGTAAATAATGTAAAGTCTCTACAATTTGTGGATGCGGAGCACGTAGATGAATATGAGTCAAAGGGGCTTAGCCCCTTTTTTTACGTAAGGTTTTGAGTCAATTTGGAGATTCACCCGTGGTCCATAGACCATGGCATTGCATGAAAAAGGCTATAAATAGTGAGTTTTAGTGAAGGGACAAAGATATAGAAAGAGAGAAGATAGAGGATTGGGTTGAGAAAAGAGTCTAGGACAGGAGCTGGGACAAGAAGCAAAGATGAATGCACAGAGACCTAGATAGAGTCTGTAGCTGAGTGCGTGGATCCCTGTAGCTATTTGCATAGGGCAGTTTGAGTATTTTTGTTTATCTCTGTTAATGTTATATGTTGTAGATGAATGATTTGTTTTATGAAATACTAATGGAATGTTACATGATTCTCTTTAATAAGTCTTAATAAAGTACGCAATGTATGTCTAAATAATTTCGAGAAGATTCTGGTGATCTCTCTTATGTTTATTAATGACTTAAGTAAATCTATGCGTTCACTGATTTAGGACTGCTCTTTGATGCGTGTAAGTAGGAAAATTGATTGTTCAAGGTCCACAAGGACTAGTTGTAGACCTTTGTGAAGGTCTAAAGGCTGTTTTAACAGAGTTGCAACAACATTCCCTAAGAGTTTATCAATCTATGCGAAGGAAGATCTAAGGTGTTGAAAGACATCACACTAGTCTCTAGATGCAGAAACTTGATTCTTGCATCCCCCCGTACTACTTTGGGTGAGACTTCAACATGCACTATGTGGGTTGTTTCTGAAAGGGCTAGTATTGTAGGGTTTTTTTGGTTGGTGTAGCTAACTTTGAACCTCGGTCAACACCCCCTAAGCCAACAAACGGTTCCGTTGTCAGGACCAAGATCTGCTTGAAAGATATGTGTGATGTCGTCTCATTAGAATCCGACGAAGAAAGAAATTGAAAAGTGCTTGGATCGAAAGAATCATGAGTTTGTGGTGAAGAAAATAGGAATCTGCACCTGTCAAAGGAAGAGTGGTTGAATAGGTATATGTATATAGAAATACATGAGATCGTCTTCTACACCTTCCCCATTGATTTGCATGAGTGGTTGACTAAATTGACATATAGTAAAGGAAGGTGGAAGCTTGAAAATCCTATAGTGTGGACTCCAGAATTAGTGTGATGGCTAGAAACCTCTGAAAACAAGATCACGTGGGTTGTCCATAATTAGCTTGATCAGGATCTGGGAGGATTTGTTACAGAATTTTCATTTGATACCTCAATTAGCTATAGCGAAGCGGAGCGGTGATTTTTCAAAGGACCGCAAGGTAAGTATTTAAGATCATTGAATAATTGGATTAAAATGTTGTTATGTGAAAAATGGGTGATGTCATTACCTTGATTTTTGGAGCTACGTGAAGTGGATGATTCTTTAGAAATTGCGGAGGATCATGACCAGAGTATAGTCCATTGATTGGACCTCCTTCAAGTGATGACAAAGGGCGAGACAGACTACACCGTGAAGCGTTGTTTAGCTAATCACTCATGGGATTCCTTGAGCAAATCTTCCTTCCACTCCACCTCCACCCCTACCTCCACCGCATTCACCTTCGCCCACAACTCCACCTCTGCCACCACTATTAAACATGGTGAACACAATGAAGATGTCAATCTTTAAAGTCATAGGAATTGAAGATGCATAACAATTCTAGTTTGTTGCGAATGTTGTATGGACAACAAAACAAATTACTGATGACAATATAAAGAAGGCACAATTTGTTACTGCTTTGCATGATCACGTGCTAACCTGGTACATTAACTATTGTTCTGATAATCCTATTGCAATGCTAGCAGAGACTAAGGCAACTTTAAACAAAGAGTTTAGTAAGCCTAAGTCTGACTCACAGTCAGTAATTGGATTTAAAGAGATCATGATGAGGGCCGATGAGATGGATTGGGAGTTTGATCAGAGATTGAAGTGTTAGATCAGAGAGGTTAACATGCAGATCACAGATAGCCAGTATCATGAATGGTTTATTACGTCACTTCTGCCCCACTTGATAATTTCTCTATCAAAACAAAAGATAGAAACATAGGAAAAATTCTTAAAGATTGCAATGAGGCTGTAGGCATCACCTATTCAAGATACGAACCTGGGAGTATAGTAGATCCATTCACAATTAGCAAGGTTATACCTAGAATTATAGAGTTTGAAAAAAGACAAAGAGACTAAACCAGAAGTGCACGCAAAAGTCTAGTGTTTGAAGTGCAAGGGCTATGGGCACAATAAATACCACTTTCTAGTATACATGAATTATATTACAAGAGGGGGGCCAATTCCCTTGAAGCTAGAAGCCCCAACAGGGCTGAGCATGAGGGTTGTGCTATGGTGTTTTATTTGTCAAGTTGTTGGACAACATGCGATAGATACACTTCAAAAGTTCATCCAGACACCCCAGCAATTCTTCTGTAACTTTTGCAAATCTGTGTACCATTATGAGCACCACTGTTGAAGCTATGAATTGATTATGGAAAGAACACCTACGTACAGTATGAAAGCAGAAACTTAGCCTCTAGATCAGGGTGCTGGAGGAACATGCGGAGGTTATCAAGGTTGAGGAGAGGGACGAAGATGAGTAGGTCCTAGTAGAGGCTACGATTAGATTATTTGCTACAACTGCGGGCAACCAGGGCACTACGCGCAAGAGTGAAAAATTCCTACACACCCGTCATGTCAATACTGCAGACAGTTTGATCCTAGTATAGAAGAGTGCCCGGTGCTAATAGCTAAAATGAAAGAGAAGACGACAAAGCCTTAGTAGCCTATGCAAAATCTACAGATAATGAGGGATGAGCCCCGCGAAGATGATCAAGGCATTAACATTGTGCTAAGAAGTGGAATGACGATTGGCGCTGATAAGGGTAAACAACGTGAAGAAGAAGGATGGGTCCACAAAGCACCAAAGAAAGAAGTTGGCTTTGATCTGGGTCATGCTAAGGAAACATTTATGGAAGCCAATAAGAGCTTCGCTGAGGCCTCCTCCTCAAGGAGCTAGGACAAGATGCAAGAAATCAGCGCCCCTGTATAGGTTGATCCATCTGTACTCACTACGTTTTTGGAGACCTGCATAAAACTGTTGTACAATATCAAAGATGTGGAAGGCCTACAGGAATTAATAAAGAAATGGGCCAACAAAGAGAAAATCCCTGATGGACACCGGGTAGTCAGAAAAAGTGGCAAACATAAGGCACGAACAGGGTGCAAGATGAGGCTCACCACGTAGATAGGTGATTATGAGATGGACTAGGTCAGTTTGGATTTGGGGTCTGATACGAACTTATTATTGAAACAAACATGGAAAAGGATGGGGAGGCTTGCAATGCAGTGGCATCTGATTCAACTTAGGATGGAAAACTAGCAGAAAATAATCCCCATGGGACAATTATATGGAGTAACAATTGATATATAAGGTGCAAGTGCAATGGTCAATTTTCAAGTTATAGAAATTGTTGATGACAATAATCCCTACCCCACACTCTTGGGGATTCACTGGGCTATTGACATGAATAGGGTCATTAATTTGAAGAAAAGAATGATGTCATTTGAAGGAAAGTCATTGCGGGTTATAGTGCCACTAGATCCTACAGAAGGGGTGCGCTACACTGAACCAGTCTACGATTATGATGAAAGTGATGATGAACTGGATCAGATTTACAAGATAACAATGTGGGATCAGGACTGGATCAATCTAATGGCAGATGGGAGGATTGCATAGGACCAGGATATTTCCTGCACCTTTGATTCAGACAAGGAGTTAAAGCATTGGCAGAATCGCTTACATGAAGTGTCTACATTATGATGATGAAGTCGTTGCATTGTGTTTTGTCGAATGTAAGGAAATTACCCTATTATGATGGTTTAACTAATGTAGATCTGTTTTTGGATGAATTTGAGCATGAAGTCCCTGAAGACCACCATTTGCAAGCATTAAAACTGGCACTACGCGCTACGTCCGCACGATGGTGGGGTATGCATAAGAATAGTTTTGTTGGATGGCGATATTACTAAAGAATGATGAGGTTATGGTTTAGGCACACTAATACCAGAGTGATTGAGAAATATAATGGAAAGGATGATCTACACGATCACCTAGAGAAGTGGACTAAATCATGGGGAACGAAACCACAACTAGAGTGGGTAGACATATTTTGTCATACCTTGGACACAATTCCAATGAACTCGTATCTGGAAACAGAGCTTTGCCATGGCACCGCGGAATGGGATGTACTGGAGGAAGGGTTTTTATTGACCTTCAGCTTTGAAGACGACTTCGCAAGTGTTGATGGTTGTGGAGCGATAAAAAGGGTCTTTTTAACTCCTAATTACCTCACATTAATTGTCAACCCAGGGACGACTTTTTATTTCAAGAGTGTACTCAGTCTGAGGCAGCTATTTACTCAAGAGTAATGTTTTGCAGTATAGTGCTTAAAATACAAAAGTAAATGAATTCTTAGAAAGCAATCTAACTACAACAAAATAACTTGAAGCCTAAATCATTCATTCAGAAAAATAAGCAATGTATCAGTCAAGGGTCCAGTAACAATAACTCATCCCTTTAGAAACTGATGTGACCAAAAGTAATCAGGGAACAGATCATCAATTTGGGGAGTAGACAGCAAATGCCAATGCCCACTATAGTTTCAAATCGTTCAACACACCAAAGCAATCAATAATGCAAATAATAGAAAATGGAACGACAGATAAGAAATGGAACAACAATTAAGAAATAGAACAGCAAACCTGAAATGGAACAGTGAACAAGAAACTGAAATGTTCTAAACTAAATCATTCACTCAAACAACCATCAATCGAGGATACAGTAGCAATAACTCACTCCTCTGGATATTGATGCAATTTAAATCAAACCGGAACAAGACAATCAATCTGGGAACGAGGAAGCAATCCAATGTTGTCTACAGTTGACAGTCCTACTTTAAAGCAATTAAAAGGAAATTGAAATTGAACTAAAGCTACTATTGAAAGTAAACTAGGAAAACTCTTTGAAAGCAAACTCTTGCAATTAATCAACAGAAATGAACAACAAGGTAAATGGGCAGCAAACTGTAATTAAAGGAATATGAACGACAAGATCTAATTAATGGAAATGAACAACAACAAAGCCAAATTAATAGCAATCTTTACTCTAAGAATAAATTGGACAACACACGAAAATAGAACAGCATTGATTAATGATAGAATATGAAACAACGCTGGAAAGTCAAATATAAATACACAATGACTTAACACATGACACACCTTAGTAGTAATCTGATCTTGGTAATCTGATTATCAGTCTTAGTTATAAATAATACGATTGTATTTTGGAATGGAACAACAACGTTCATAGATTTAGCAATCGCAAGGAAATATAGTCCCTAAGATGAATTCAGTAATACTAATTAAAGAGTGTTACAACACGGATACGTTGTAATTGAACAATAATACATTCTGTAAGGACCAACAATGTTATATCAATGATTAAAATAACAACAATGCGTTACCAAGTCAAGATGAATGGATACAGCATTCCTGTCATAGAGAACGATATTACTCAATTGAACATAAATCATATATAACAAAACCATGATGTAAAATAATAGAATGTACCCGATTACCAAATAAAGTTGATAATGAAAACCACACATAAACCAAAGACATAATATATAGCAGCAGAAAAATCCACCAGAGGCTGGGCCCTTAGCCGCCAGCGGATGCTACTAGGTTACTTCAGGATCAAAGATGGAATGGCAACTAGATTTATATTAAAATATCAAAGCAGAGTTATAGTGGATTACAAAAAGAAATCTCTCCATCTCTCAGCCATTATCCATTCTCTTTGCCATCCTCAATTTCGAATCTCTAATTCATCTTCAATTCCATCATTCGAATCCCTCCCCAAAGTCATCCCCCTCTCTGATCTCTATTTTCATTTAAATAGAGAGAGAGCAGAGAGCAGTTACAATAGAGATAATTACAACATGATTATATTACAAAATTTGATTGTTTCCAACCAATTGATCAACAAGAAAATATATTTCCATCTATCTTTCAACAAGAGCAGGGCGAATTTGGCTTTGCAACTGAGATTTGGAAAATAGCTGCAACAACAAATCTGAGAAAATCATGCTCAAATAACCCTATGTTTCTCTCAATACAATTTGAATTTGGGCTAACCGTTCATTGCTAAAGTTATTTGGGTCTGTTCTGGAAAAAACCCATGGTCTAGATTTTCCATATTCTTCTTCATTTTCTCAGCATTGCAACTGCAAAATTGTCACTTCTTATTCCAGATAATTTCTGAGTTGGCAAATTTAATGGTCAAATCTTCAATCTAGAAATTATCTTGGAGGTTAAAAATGGTAAATAATGTTACAACTAATTTATTGAAACTATCATTGATAAAATAATTCATAATCATCAATTTATTAGAAATAAAAGAAGATAAATAATATTCATCCATAAGAGCATAAATCATTTATAAAATGGATTTAAATGATAAATTATAACAAATGATATAATAGAGAAGAGTAAAAATGGATGAAATAAGTGTTACAAAGTGGTCGTATTCACGGCCCAAAACACCCCCACACCGAATATATTGCATGTCCTCATGCAACAAAAACTGAATATGTTGCATGTCGTCATGCAACCCAAAGACAAAACTCACGTGTTAAGCAAGCAATAAAATTTGTTCATCTTAGCTCATAAAATGGATAGAACAAATGAATTATTCCTCAATTAATGAATATTCAATTTTAGCAATCTTGATGAAGGCATAACAATTAAGTTGTAGCAAAATATGATATAAATAACAACAACCTTCATTAACCATTTTCCCAAAAACTACAAACCAGATTTTGTTGAAATGTTGTAAGTAGATTTGTAATATATGAATGCCTCTATGATCCAAAAATAAGATCTTTTTGATGCACGGATCATGAGATATAAACAAAATGGTTGTAGTTGAGAGTGCATGATTTCCGAAATTTTATGAACCAATTTAACTTGAAATTATCTGGGTATGTGTATTTTAATAATATGTCTGTGTTTTCCAGAAATCACAAGAATTGAATTCATAGTTTTTAAAAGTATTATGGAAATCGATTTCTACACTGTAATTATATGCCTTAAATGAGAAAGAAAGTAGAAAACATCCATCATACGTAGCAATTCCTCCCCCTCTCTAAAGAATTAGCATGCCCTCATGCAATGCTAGAAAACAAATAGAGGTGGTTGCTACCAGTTGTTGAATTCTATGCTTGGTGTAAAACAACATGGAATAAGGGAGGTGTTGAGAATAAATAAGAATAGTAATGGATGATAAAAAATATGAATGACATGGTCATAAGAAAAAAATGAATGAAATACTCCCCCAAACTGAAAGATGAGATGTTGCTGAAAAAAAAGGAAGTGGTAAATATGTGGAAGGAAGGATGATAAATAATGCTCAAAATGGATTTTCATTAAATTCTCATAAATTCGTAATAAATTAGAAAATTATGCTATTTTACCTTAAGTTTTACCTCCAAAAGAAAAATGTGGAATGACATATATGTACTGGCAGTTGTTGAAGCTGATGTAGGTAGAGTTGATACTGAAAGTGATGCAAGAGGTGGAATCCATGCAAGCACATCATGTCGGAAGAATTGTTCACGTTCGCGAGCCTCTTCTGTGAAGTGCAATAGTGTGGCCATGCTACGAATAGAATTATGCCGATACTTGTTGTTTTCCTATAAACAAAGCACTATTTGGCATACAATGTTCTTGAATCCATAATGTTAGTTTTGAATAGCAACAGATGAAGATGTATGCAAAAAGTTCAATCAGAAAAACTTGTGTATACAGGCAATAGTAATATTTTGTCAAATCAACAAGTTATGACAGAGTGCAGTAATCATATCGCATGCTAGCCCATAATGCATACATTCCCCCATCCAATTGGAAAAGGGATTCCATGACCATACAGCGTATGAAAGGTGTTGTGCTGAGAGCAAGGCAAGGGAATGAACAATATTACAGTAAATAAAGCAAAGTACACATATTAATGATAACGAGAGTTATGGTTATAATGAGAGCAGAGTGTGTAAAGATAGTTATAAATAAAAGATAGGACACTTTGGATTGATGATAAGTTATGTGAAAAAGAAAAAGAACAACAATATGCCAAAAGGATGCTTTACTGACGGTGTTCTTAGCTGAAAAGGATGCGATTGATCAGAAAATATTTTTTCATGCGCAAAGGTTCAAAACAGGGAAAATGAAGGAAATAACTTCTCTGATAAAAAGGAAGAATAAGAAAAGGGTATTATAGTAATAATTGACGATAAGATATAACTTCAATACCATAAGCAGAGCCTCTGCTGCCAGCAGGCGTCCATAGCCTCGACAGGGTTGCTTTTTAATCCATATGAGCCAGGATCCTCAATTTATAAATGGAGAGTTCTAGTGCTGTTCTACAGAAGAGATCAGTGTGCTGGCATGGTAACCAGATAACCACACTGCCATTCATTGGGATGTAGCAAAAGTGATAAGGCCGGCTCGTGATGAGACCTCCTGTTCCAAGGATAATTTGGCTATCCAATGGATCATAATCCTAGTGTGGTGGCCATAATGGGAATGCCACTTTGTTACAGCCTTATGAACATGATAGGCTGGCTCATAATGAGACCCCATATCCTCCATCTACGAACAAAATTATGTTGTTATTACACATTTTTATGTTAAAAAGAGGGAGGTTCAATACTCCTTAAGAGCAGGGATGGCGGAAGAAGTTGAACATGTCAATAGAAAAAAATATACCCAAAGCTCATTTATTACAGACAGAGAAGATTATAACCAAGAAGGGTGGAACCAACATGGTATTAAGATGATCAATTAGTATCATGTACAGTAGAAAACAATGCAGTAAAGTAATATATAAATAATTGTGTCCTTTTGAAAATAAACTATCATCAAGGAGTTGTCTTGTTAAAGATTATAATGTAAATGATATTAACTTGCTTCAATAGAATCCATAATTCTTGTCCTCATAAAAATAGTGTACTTCATACCATGAAAGGGAATCAATAAAATGTGGTTGAGATGAACTAGGAATAATCCCACAAGAGGAAGGAATGGTTGCTCTCGAAAATACTCCCAAAGTGTTGTTTTTTTTTTAAGGAACAACAAAAACACTCAAAAAGAAAGTGGTGTTCTGTGTAGGGAACAACAAAGGAAATGCACGCCAAAAGGCAAAAATACACACGAAAAAATGTTCTTCCCTGTAGGGAACAACGAAAAAATGCATGTGAAAAGGTGTTGTTCTCTAAGAGAAACAACAAGAAATGAGAAAATGATGTTCTTTTCAAAAGGAACAACAAAAATGTGAAAGTGCAAAAATGTTGTTCCATTTCGAAAAGGAACAACAACTGTTCCATTTCGAAAAGGAACAGCAAAACGTGAAAGCCTAGAAGTGTTGTTCTATTTCGAAAAGGAACAACAAAATGTGAAAGTGAAGAAGTGTTGTTCCATTCCGAAAGGAACAACAAAACGTGAAAGTGCAGAAGTGCTGTTCCATTCGGAAAGGAACAGTAAAACCTGAAAGTGCAGAAGTCTTGTTCCATTTAAAAAAGGAAAAACAAAACATGAAAGTGCAGAAGTGTTGTTCCATTTGGAAAGGAACAGCAAAACGTGAAAGTGCAGAAGTGCTGTTTCATTCAGAAAGGAACAACAAAATGTGAAAGCGCAGAAGTGTTGTTCCATTTCGAAAAGGAATAGCAAAACATGAAAGTGCATAAGTGTTGTTCCATTCGAAAAGGAACAACAAAACGTGAAAGTGCAGAAGTGTTGTTCCATGCGGAAAGGAACATCAAAACGTGAAAGTGAAAAAGTGTTGTTCCATTCGGAAAGGAACAACAACTGTTCCATTTCGAAAAGGAACAACAAAATGTGAAAATGCAGAAGCACTGTTCCATTCGAAAAGGAACAACAACTGTTCCATTTCGAAAAGGAACAGCGAAATGTGAAAAAGGAACAGCAAAATGGACAATCATAAAATGTAAGCATGCAAAAAAAAAAAAAAGCTATTCATGGCATTGATACTGAGGATGAGTTACAATTTGAATGAAGCAACACCTAAAACACAAAATATAAAAGAAATTAGAAAAGAAACAACCAAAAACAGTATGCAAATAAATAAATTAAGTTACAACAACTATGATGTTATGTCAAAAAAATGATATATTCGAAAAATGTTTTGGTAGCAAAGACATGACATGAATCTTCAAATGGAAATAAATTCTTCATTTCTTCTATTATGAATCCGTTGGGTAATGAGTTGGATGAAATTGTTTTGTTTCATTTAAAATTTCTTTCAAGAATCACTCGTCCATAAATTGACATTCTTTTTCTCCTAGGACCTGCAAAAAACGAGTGTCTACCTGCAATAAAACATTAAATCATGGAGAAAGAGAGGTGCATGGCTCCCCTAATCCAAGAATTATGCAAGAAAATAACAATTAGTTACTATGTAGAAAAAATCCATTATGAGAATAACAAAGTAAAATTTATTTGTCACCAGCAGGAAAGCAGTGGTCAACCATACTAACCAGGAGTGTTTTAATCACAACTTCTTTGTTTTTCGTCCAAATTGAATGATTCCAAAGCCAAATGAGAGCTAATTCAAATTTTTATCTCTATTATCAAATTTTTTTAGAAATTAAATGATATGATATGTCAATTTTAGTTAGAACAACCTGCATAACAGAGTCATTTTCGATTACCCAGCTTAGACCAACAGTTAATGTTTTAAGCATAGAGTTGTCGTTTGATGTTGTATTCAAATGATTCAAATTGGAAATGAAATAAGATTAATTTATTTATCTCCAATAGAAACATGTTTTTAATACAATAAGAATTGATAGGTCAAATATTGTAAGGAACAGTCAGAAAGACATAGTTTTAAGGGTGCTGATTTACGATAGACAGTTAGTATTTTGATCATAAATTCCCCATAAGATATCAAAAATGAGTGATTCTAATCGAATTGTAAACTAGAGTCATAGGGGAATATACCATAGAAATAGGTTTTAAAAATTCATTTATTTAGGCCTCCGAAAACTAACTGTCCCAACTCTGTTCCTAAGCTGCCCGCTAGACACCCTGTCAATGTTTTGGTTCGAACTTTTTTGTTTCAAATCCAAATTGAGTGATTAAAATTGAGTTGGAAAGTAGACATAAAGGAATAATTATGATAGAAATATGTTTTAAAAATATTGCATTTTGGTCCCTCAAAACATGACTGTCCCGACTGTTTTTTCAGAAATTTCATCAAGCCCGCAAGCCAAAAAAAATATGATATTCAAGAATTTTTTCAAATTGGTGATAAAAATGAATATAAGTGTTTGTAGAAATATTATTTCCATTGTAATTCATCTACATACACAAGTGAATTAAAAAATTATCACCGATGTTGATTTCCATATCATATTGCGACAAAAAACAACTAGTTTTACAAAAATAAAAATAAAAAGATGTGTTTGTTTCATTTGTTTATTTATTTTATTTTCTCCACTATCCTACTCTTCTTTGAGAATTGAATATGTTTATGTATAAGAGTATTTCCAGTGGAACCATTTTAAAAATAAGGCTTTACGTATGCACATACCCAAATTTGAAAAATGCATGTTGATAAAAATTAGGGTATGAGAAGCCAAGTTCCCTTGAAAAGATGGTATCAAAAATTGTTGAAGTATGGAGTGATGATGCAAACACATGATGGAGTGAAACCAATCTTCAATATATTCGTTAATTTCTTAATTTCCAATCATACCATGAAGTTCTGGAGCTTTTAAAATGGTTTGCTGGTGCAACCTAAAAGAAACCTCATTTTCTTCCATAGCTTCTACAATTTTTGAATTTGAAACATTCTGAACCTCATTGTATGTTTGCTCTAATGGAACATGTGAGATAGAATGGGTGGGAAGGGTGCGTAAATTTGGCAGTTCAACACTATAAGCATGTTGTACTGGTTTATTATGGCGAGGGTGTGGAATTAGTTGAGGAGGAAAATGTGTAAGGAATGGAGCATTTTGATGATATGGTTGATTGGGTTGTGTGAATGAATTTGATATGCAAGCAGGATATTGTGGAAGAGCTGGTGGAGAATATGGAGAATGTGCTTGTGCTACAAGATGAGGGAGAGTAGTCATGCAATCATAAGGTGAACCGTGCCAAACTTGTAGACAAGATTGGTGGTGGTTATAATGTGATTCGCATAGTTGCTCTAACATGTGAGTATTCCATAATGGATTATGCAAGTAAGAGAATGAATAAGAAGTGTTTTGAATGATACCTGTAGGCCATGATTTCCATGGTTTTGACCTTGTTGCAGGTTCCTCATCTCTCTGATATGCTACTTCCATCCTAGATAAGGAAGAGTGAGTATCTATGAGATGCTCCTTTTGGTCATGAGGGTAAAACACTTCATCCAATTCTTGATTTTTCTAAACCTGCAAAGCATTCAATTTTGAACTTAGAGAGCTAATAAAATAAACTTTAAAATGTTCAAGTAAATCATTGGTTTCAGCTCTTATGTCTCGTGTTCTTGTAGCAGATTTGGAAAACAAAGAACAAACATCTCTAGGATTCTTACCAGCCTTTGAGATTCCTCCTGAATACCTTATGCACAATTCACAAACATCATCATATGATAACTGAAAAACATCACCTTTTCCTATCAAATTTAAGAGTTCTAAAAATTCATCTTTGATTCCTTTAAGTAGGAGTGTTTTTAAGGTCTCTTTCTCCAAATGCTTATGCTTTGATTTTTGAAGGTTGTAATGAAATCGATCTACATAATCCTCCATCATCTTCCCCTCGTATCATATTTAAAATATCTTCATTGGATTTGCAATAGTCTTGGTACTTCTTCAAGAATATGTTCTTCATGTTCTCCCATGTTTGGATGCGGTTCCCACCTAGGCTCATGAACCATCGGAGAGCTTCTCCTTTTAGAGTAAGAGGAAAAACTTTCAATCTTTGATCATTAGTGTAATAATCATATCCTCTACAAAGTATTTCGAACTCAAATAAGAATGTATCTGGATCTTCATTTGTCAAACCATGAAAATTTGGTAAAGATGGGGGAATTATGTGCATTTGTGTCACTCCTCCTAGATCTTTGATAGGAAATTCAAAAGTAGAAATGTGAGCCATTTCTTACCATAATAGAAGATGTTCTTCATGTGTTTATTTAAGGCTCCTTCTTCAAATGTTCCTGTCAATTGCTTAGTGAAATGGGTGGTGCTTACATCACCACTTGAGAAAAATCATGAGATTTGTTTTTCAAAATTTCTATTTTTTTTCTAGTCATTCACACAAAAATTCAAACATTTACCCTAAGTTCTTTAACAATTCTATTGGAAATCAAGTGGGGGAGCAGGGCTTCTACAAGCTCTGTACATAGGTTCTTACCTTTCGTTTTTAATACCCAATTCTTTCCTAACAGTTACTCATCAGATGCACATTACTCTTTTAAAAATGGCTACACTCTCCCCGGCAACGACGCCAAAATGTTGAGCGATAAAAAGGGTCTTTTTAACTCCTAATTACCTCACATTAATTGTCAATCTAGGGACGACTTTTTATTTCAAGACTGTACTCAGTCTGAGGCGGTTATTTACTCAAGAGTAATGTTTTGCAGTATAGTGCTTAAAATACAAAAGTAAATGAATTCTTGGAAAGAAATCTAACTACAGCAAAATACCTTGAAGCCTAAATCATTCATTCGGAAAAATAAGCAATGTATCAGTCAAGGGTCCAGTAACAATAACTCATCCCTTTAGAAACTGATGTAACCAAAAGTAATCAAGGAACAGACCATCAATCTTGGGACTAGAAAGCAAATGCCAATGCCCACTACAGTTTCAGATCATTCTACACACCAAAGCAATCAATAATGCAAATAACAGAAAATGGAACGACAAATAAGAAATGGAACAATAGTTAAGAAATAGAACAACAAACGTAAAATGGAACAGCGAACAAGAAACTGAAATGTTCTAAACTAGATCATTCACTCAAACAACCATCAATCGAGGATACAATAGCAATAACTCATTCCTATGGATATTGATGCAATTGAAATCAAACTGGAACAAGACAATCAATCTGGGAACAAGGAAGCAATCCAATGTTCTCTATAGTTGACAGTCCTACTTTAAAGCAATTAAAAGGAAATCGAAATTGAACTAAAGCTGTTATTGAAAGTAAACTAGGAAAACTCTTTGAAAGCAAACTCTTGCAATTAATCAACAAAAATGAACAACAAGGTAAATGGGCAACAAACTGTAATTAAAGGAATATGAACAACAAAATATAATTAATGGAAATGAACAACAACAAAGCCAAATTAATAGCAATCTTTACTCTAAGAATAAATCAGACAACACACGGAAATAGAACATCATTGATTAATGATAGAATATGAAACAATGCTGGAAAGTCAAATATAAATACACAATGACTTAACACACGACAGACCTTAATAGTAATATGATCTTGGTAATCCGATTATCAGCCTTAGTTATAAAGAATACAATTGTATTTTGGAATGGAACAACAACGTTCATAGATTTAGCAATCGCAAGGAAATATAGTCTCTAAGATGAATTCAGTAATACCAATTAAAGAGTGTTACAACACAGATACGTTGTAATTGAAAAACAATACATTTTGTAAGGACCAACAATGTTATATCAATGATTAAAAGAACAACAATGCATTACCAAGTCAAGATGAATCAATGTGGCATGCCTGTCATAGAGAACGATATTACTCAATTGAACATAAATCAGATATAACAGAACCATGATGTAAAATAATAGAACGTACCAGATTACCAAATAAAGTTGATAATGAAAACCATGAATAAACCAAAGAGATAATATACAGCAGCAGCACAATCCACCAGAGGCTGGGCTCTTAGCCGCCAGCGGATGCTGCTGGGTTACTTCAGGATCAAAGATGGAATGGCAACCAGATTTATATTAAAATATCAAAGCAGAGTTAGAGTGGATTACAACAAGAAATCTCTCCATCTCTCAGCCATTATTCATTCTCTCTGCCATCCTCAATTCTGAATCTCTAATTCATCCTCAATTCCATCATTCGAATCCCTCCCCAAAGTCATCCCCCTCTCTAATCTCAGTTTTCATTTAAATAGAGAGAGAGAAGAGATCAGTTACAATAGAGATAATTACAACATGATTCTATTACAAAATTGGATTTTTTCCAACCAATTGATCAACAAGAAAATATATTTCCATCTATCTTTCAACAAGAGTAGGGCGAATTTGGCTTTGCAACTGAGATTTGGAAAACAGTCGCAATAGCAAATCTGAGAAAATCGTGCTCAAAGAACCCTGCATTTCTCTCAGTAAAAGTCGAATTTGGGCAAACCATTCCATGCTAGAGTTAATTGGGTCCGTTCTGGACAAAACCCATGTTCCGGATTTTCCATATTCTTCTTCATTTGCTCAGAATTGCAACTGCAAAACTGTCACTTCTTATTCCAGCGAATTTTTGAGTTGGCAGATTTAATGGTCAAATCTTCAATCTAGAAATTATCTTGGAGGTTAAAAATGGTAAATAATGTTGCAACTAATTTATTGAAAATATCATTGATAAAATCATTCATAATCATCAAATTATTAGAAATAAAGGAAGATAAATAATATTCATCCATAAGAGCATAAATCATTTATAAAATGGATATAAATGATAAATTATAACAAATGATATAATAGAGAAGAGTAAAAATGGATGAAATAAGTGTTACAAAGTGGTCGTATTCACGGCCCAACAATGGTGCTGGACCTACCAACATGTCAAGGGATCTCCCCAGTAAGAAGTCCCAACTAGACCTCAAACCGTTTGGTGTCGCAGTCCCAATAGTGGGTCATATGGTCTCACCTTAACTGCAGTTTCACATAGAGGCAAGTAAGATGCCCCTGTTGGTAGCTAGGGTGTGACATATGCAGTAAGTCAAGGAAGGTGCATGAGCGGTTCTAACACATGGAGGGTGAGGTGAGTACGCCCCTTGGAAACTTGTGAAAACATGAAGTTAAGAAGGGAACCCACGAGCTAAGATGCATCACAACATGGAAGGAAAGTAAGCTAGAAATCCAAAGTGATGGTTAAACCAACAACACATTTCAGTAAGATTCATACATACATATACAAAAAATAGCTACACATGCATGTGTAAGCAAACATATACATATATCATTTAGAGTAAACAATATAGTTGAAATACAATATGAAATATGCATGAAACATGATGGATTTGTTATCTTAAGAAGTGTAAGTTCCAGTCATACAATACAACCATGACCAACCACCAGTTCCAACAGTGGAATGTTACAATCACTGCCACCTTCTTCTAAAAAGAGATATACTAGTTCTGCGCAATGGAAAAGCCAAGGCTCATTACAATACTATGCAAGATTTCTCTAAGATACTCCTATTGGAAGCTTGGCTAACCAAAATACTATACAATGACTTATAAGGGACTATATACAGAAAAGGGTCGGGTGGCCCTTGACATTCCCCTTTGTAACAATTCATCTACCCTCATGACTCTTCATCTACTCTATGATTGTTACATCCAACTATCGACACTTGAACTTTCACTTGACAAGACATTACATACAATCTGCACATGTACTCATGTGAGACAAAATAGGCTTGAGCAAGCCATGCAAGACATCACTATGACTCAGAAATCTGTGGGAAGACCAACTCTTCAACATCCTCATGATGGTCGAGAGTGGCAAATTGATGCCAAGCTTGGTAGTCCATGATGGTGTCTATGAACTTTGTGGTGACATCTTTCTGGAAATGAACTCTTTCCTCCATAGCATTCGGGTACACTGCTCGAGCTCCTCTGTCCAACTTGTTTGATAACATGCACATCATTACCTTGAGTGTGGCCAGACTAGTGACATATTGATACATGGTTTGTGCACTGATCAACTCGTCAAAGTAAGAGTCAAGCTCCAGTCGAACTAATTCCTTTGTCTTTTCCTGGGTGAGTGTCCCGATAGATGGGATCGTGTGTATGCACAGAACAACATCCATACTCTTTAATACTCATTCATGGGAAGCTGGTAGACTAGTGATGAGCTATAGGAGGTCTTCATAGTTCCAGATCTAACTCTAGATACATTCCTTTAGCTCAGCTGCTCTGGGCTTCATCATCTTGGGCAAGTGCAACAAGGCTTCCTTGTATCTCATTGTTAATATTTGCATGTAATCGACAACAATATGTACATGTGACAAGATATGTGCTCTCCTAGCACATCACTGCTGCCAATTGTTGAGACGGACAACTACATTATGCATGGTACCAAACTTGGAATACAATGACCACATGAATGTCTCAAGGGACAATAATTCATCCAGTATTTACTTCTTCAACTTTGCTCAGGCAGACGAAATAACCAATTTTCCTCCTTACTTGGCCATCTGTAACTCCTTAGCCATTCACTCATTCTCAGCTATCAAGAAATGAATGCTTGAGCTAGTGGCTTTGGCATATGCTCTAGTAGCATCAGCTAATGTTGCTAGATGCTTGTGTATGCCAGACATGATTACTCATTCCTCAAATTGTGTAGGAAATGTGTGATCATATGGAGTAGACACTTTGCGATATTGCACAACTTTATGTTGGGACTCATCGAATGAGATGTTTTACATATCTCCCTCCGAATTGTCTCCAAGGATTTCAGTGTCTTCTTGATCGATTGAGACTTGCTCCGCCTCCAGATCTGGTGAAGCTGGTGGGTCAACCTCTTGGTGGTGAGGCATGAGGTCAATGTCTTTCTCTAACTCCTATTGCTCCATGTCCATATCCATTTTCTCAAGTTCTTGTTCAATCTCTTGATAAAAATCCTGCTCTTGTGATTTCTCACCCTGTATGCTTGGTTCCAGCTGTTCGGATGAGTCAACTACTTGTACGTGTGTAGTTTCATCTGTTTGTACATGTTATGGCCCCTACTGTACCTGTTCTTGTTGTGCTTCCTTCTCTTGTCTGCGTAGCTCATGTTCCTTCAGTAGTTGCTCCTTCAACTCATGCAATTCCTTCCCTGTTTCCTCCATTCTCTATTTTTCTCTCTGCCTTTGCATGTTCCTCCTATCATGTTGTTGCCTCTTCGCCTCTATTTCCAAAGATTCTTTCTGCACAAGTGGGTCTGCTTGGAACTTGCAACTTTGTTTTACCTCCATGCTATTGACAATATTCCTTTTGCCTTTCTCATGTGCTGGTATGTTTACCTCTGCTATTGTTGGTGTTGGTAATCTCCTGAATGCTGCTTCATGCTACTTCGCTAACCATTCCACATCGATGCCCGCCAGTTCATTGGGCTTGGACAAGATGTAACAATATCACCATGGGTCCTCCTCTGCCCAATGACATGCCCCATGGATCCACTGAAACTGTACTCTCACAGAGTGATCTTTTACAAAACAATGTGGGTCATATAGATTGTAACTTCGGGTGTTGAATGGATATTTCTTGATCACCTGTACTTTGACATCCGCATGCTTGAAATTCCATATCTCGTATAACCCAATCCACACAGAAGAGCGGGCCAAGGTGCCTTCTTCTTATGGTGCAGCCTAGCTGGCAATCCTGCTGATATGTGGTATGATACTTCCTTCATGACGAGCTTGTCCAAGGTAAAATTCAACAAAACATGTGAAGGCTTCTCCACACTATACATCCGTATGAAGGTTCCAGACGGTGAGGCATACCAATTTGATATATTGATCAGTGCCTCCATTTCTACCTTCAAGATGCAAGGTATATCCTATTCAAATATCATCTTGTACACAAGGGTGACAAAATTATTTGACAGCTGTGTGATAACTCTTCTGAATCTACATTCAGACAACATTTTACAATAATTATTCACCGAGGTCTTTGCTGATGTGCATGCCCACTTCAAGCCTAGGAACTCTTGACAAGCACATATTGCATCCAAGATGTAAGAGGACATGTAGATTTCCGCTTGCTAACCTTTGGGCGGCTTCCGAGATCTTGTTATCTTTTCCTTCAGCCTATGAGCCAACATGTTAGACCAGTTGCATGCTTTTCCTTCACTGGCCAGTTGGTCCAATGCGATCACCCAACTCTGTGGGAAGGTTTCCATGCTCTCTTGGCCATACAGGCGACATGCAAGTATGACCAAGTATTGATACACCTTCCGCAATATCTTCATCTTGTAAACCTATTTGGGTGTCATCCTAAATTTGGCCGGCTCCTTTACCTAGTTCTTCAAGATATCCTTGGAAGTTGCATTGCTATTGGGTATGCTAAAGGGTGTCTCCATGGTGATCATTGGCTTCGACATATGGTACATTTTTTCATAATCCTGTTCCCTGAAGGTAGAAATCTCTGTCCCAATGACACTGCTCAATGTCATCGTCTCGGGGTTAGTGTGTGAGACGATCCATTGCATCATGTTCACGCATGGGAACACGAGATACCTGCATGAAATCGGTACAATTCAGACTTGTGGATGTTCACATAGACTTGGCGGTCTTTGAGGTATTCCCCAAATGTGCATGCAAATGAATCATTGAGCTCTTTCCATTTCATCTTGATTTCCTTGTCTATAAGCAGCTTGGTGTCTTCATAGATCGGAAAACTTGTAGACACTCGCTCAACTGCTACTCAAGTTGCGCTTCCGTCTGTGTCCTTTGATCCTGCTCTGTTGGAGGCCATTGATCTTGAACTACTGAGAGACAGAAAAACACCTGCTAGATCTGGAGACATGGCAACATGCATGGCAAGAAATATGTCAACGAAAGCCAAAGCAAACTTTAGGAACAACATGCAACATACCTGGGGATTGACTGGCAAGGATTGCACAATTTTTCTTGGGAGGCTAGGAGACTGGCTGTCAAAATTGCACAAAAGGCTGTCTGGACTACTGGGAGGCTGGTTGACTGCTGGAATTGTACAATGCGTAATCCATACTAGCTTTCTGGGTGTTGGGATTACGCAATGTGCAATTTTAGCTGGCAAGGGTTGCAGGCACAGTGACTACATTGCACAACTTTCTGGTCCAAGAGTCACTTCCTCTCATAATTGTGCAATGCAAGACTAGAGGACAGTCACTAGGAAGAAATGCAAATTTTTTGGGAGGAAGGCAGAGCCTTCCCTCTCAATATTGCGCAATGTTGTCTTGGAGAGGCAGAGTTTGGGCTAAGGTTGCCCAGACAAGCCGATGAGAAACTGAAAGAAAATGTGAATATGAATGCATGGCGATACTGAGTGTAAGCAAGAGTGAATGATCATGCATGCAAATAATGAATGCAATATTCAGAAAATGGAACAAGATGCATCTGTGTGAAGTGAGTCGTTGAATCGGCGACCGTTCGTGCAAAACAATGTCATTCATGCAACAACAGTGAGATGATAACAAAAATTGAAACGGTGCTAGTACAAGCCAATATGCGTGCAAATGATAGCAAGTGTTCACAGAAAGCAAGTAGACAACACTCACACAAGCCAAAACACAAAAAGCGATAGAAATGTTGCAAAAGACAAGTTAAGAGGACTTACCCAGAAACAACTGAGCTGGATGTGTCGAAGACTCCTGGATATGCTGTGGGATGTCAGAGCTCCAAGATCGATGTGAAGAAGTGAGATCTAAAGTGTCAAATAAATAATTTTGAGGCTCATAACGTGCATGCCACAAATCTAGGAAAAAATGGCACTTGGAGGAATGTTTCTAAAACGATCTTTGCATGTAACCTCTAGCTGCTAAAAATAGCTCCCTAAAATCTAGGGATGATTTTTTCATGTTGCTCTTTTCTATTTTAGGAAAAAGTAGCTCATGCATGCAAGTTAAGTTTTCTCGGTCCCGGGTGGAATTGGTCAACTCAATGGCACATGCAATAGCCTGCTTTCCTAAGGAAGAAATTTGTGCATTTCTGGGAAGGAGTTGGGCTGGCTGCCTAAAGGGATTGCATAATTTATGGGCTAAGTAGTCCTGTTGGGTCAGATTGCACATTTTTCTCAGGGATGGTTGACTGACAGGATTGTGCAATTTTTGAGCCCAACAGGCTGCGAGTTAGATTTGCGCAATTTCTGGAAGGAAGGCTGGTTCCCCTCCAGAATTGTGCAATTTCTTGAGGGAGCTTCCTACCCAGCAGCTGGACCAAGTCTGGGGAAGCAGCCTGTGAGGAGAGTGAAATAAGCCATCATTCACAGGTTGTCAAGTTGCTAGAAAATCACTGAAGCTTATGTACTAGACAGTGAAAGACATGTTGCTGAGGATGGTTTGTGGGGAGGCTCCAAAATGAAGCTAAGGAAAAATTTTGGAGTGTGGTTGTAGCCGCTACAACACTTGGCGACACACTGGTGGAACTCCAGCTCTCTAAATGGATCTTTTTCATTAAAAGAAATTCTAACACCTCTGGAAGTATTGTTCAGTTCTTAATTCGTCTTGGTTTCCACACTTGCTTGATTGTAATATGTAACATCTGCCAAGCTCTTGTTTGGTTGACACACATTCAAATCCAAGTCAACACAATTGTTTTGATAGGGGATGAGGGGTATATTGGTGCACAAGAAGTATAGTCATTAGAGTTTTAGTTTCATCTTTGGTGTTGCTCCGCTGCCAGTAGGCCTGGACAGTACCTCGACAGAGTCACATAGGAACACAAGCATGGCTCCACTACCAGCGAGCCTGGCCAGTGCCCCGGTGGAGTTACTTGCATCACCTCTATGTGTAGGAAGCCTTTCTCTTATTTTTCCTTATTAGTTTTTCATTTTTGAAAATTTTCACTTTTCATTTTTTTTTCATTTTTCATTTTCGTAACTGTGCATAACACTTATTCATTTCAGAGACAGAAGAGGGATCCCAACTTATTGAGAGCAAAAGAGGTTGTTCCTTTAAAGAATTAGTTTATTATATACCTCTGACGTGCCTGTTAAGGATTTCCCCCTCACCTTACTCTACTGGACTGAGCTGCCAAGGGTTAACCCAAAAGCAACCGACTAGAGTAAGTGACACTAGTTAGCGTGTGAGCGTTGTGTTTTCACCGAGGTTCACTTTGAACGATACATATTTTCCATCCACGTATCATGGACTAAAGATAACAAGTTCTTCATACATAGGTAGGATGACAGATAACCAAGTAGTGATAGCTGCACAAGGCCTCTTGTACTTTACCAAGCTTGTTTCAAGAGTTGTGCACAACTTCATATGAAAATAACGTACAGACATAAAAAGAAAAAAAAACAACAAAACAAAGAGAAAGCATAAGTACATGTGAAAACAGAGCAAGTAATAAAACAAGCAAGAAAACAAACAAACATGTAAAGAAAGTACGAAAACATGCATGTAAGCAAACAAACCAAAATCAAACACGACTCCTACTCCTAAGCTAATGGTGCATGGGCCTGATCACGTGAAGTGATACTTCCAATGCAGCCACCGGTGCATTGGTTGACCCATGTTGGTAGAGGCATGGTTCACAAACAACATAGTTGTGTGAACTAGTAATCATGAAAGATATAGAAATGAAGACATACACACTCAAAGTTTCGATGTGTCCGCAGAATGTGAGTGAGTGAAAGTGCATGACATATAGTCGTTTGATTCGACATGATGTTGTGCGACATTATGTGCAGCTGTGAAGAATACGCATACTCTTGACTGTGACATGCAAGAAAATGAAAGAAACAAAGACAACTTGCATCGTGCACATGTGCTTGCTATGTAAGATTCCTCCAATGCATGAGCGATGGGATCGTGTAGTTCAAGTGGAGGAAGCATGATCTGTGTGTGAGATTGATATTCAATGCATATAGATGAGTGATGAGGAGCCTTGGGTGTTTCAAAAATCTCCTGATCAGAAGTGAAACCAACCTTAGGATGGCGAGTGCCTAAGATAACCATCAACTTGGGCTAAAGTGCCTCGACAGTCTATAAGGTTTCGACTTTGTCGACAGATATATCATCATAAACAAGTGGCTTTGAAAAATCAACTGCAATAGAATCATCATCGTGATCGAATACATGAGTAAATAGATCATGACAGCTATAATCCGAAAAATCAATGATTTCATCGGCGTCCTCATGATCTAATGAATCAAACAGAGGGGTAGATGAGAAGCAAACAAATTCACCCTCTGTGTTTTCGGAAAAGGCAGATGAAAGTCAAGTGGATTTTCAATGAATAGTCTATCCTCTCCATTGTCGGATGATGGACTGACATTCGGTGTGTTCAGTGAATGATCAAAAATGGGTGCATCCGTAGATGAAGATACACATGCAAAATTATGGATGGTAGGTTCACCAAAGATGTCAGGAAAGAATGGAGGAGGCTCGAACATAAGGGAGTCATCCTTCACCAAGTGTTGATGCTCAAGCTCCCAGTCATAGTCTTCATGAATGGTAGTGCATGTTGGTTGTGCAACACCAAATCTGTCGATGTCTTGATCCTCGTTCACAACAAGTGTAGAGTCCAGAATGGAAGAACACAAGACAATATCAACTGGAGGATCATTCGAGTATGAAGACGGAGGTTGAGGTAGAGAATTCATGTGACAACTTAATGGATTCACAACCAAATCTGCATGAAAATTAAGCGAAGTGATGTTGGGAGGATGTGATAGTTGAACATATGTGTGTGCATGTTCTCCCACATTAATCTGTAGTGGTGGAGTTGTTTGATGAGGGGACGACAGATAGTTTCTTGTGACAGCGACCATGTCCATTTGTGATTGCACAACTCCATCACTAAAGTATGCTGAGTGAGGCTTGGGCTCAAACTTCTTCTTGGGATAGATTGATTTGTTAATACAGTGCTTGAATCTATCCCAAAGATAAGGAAATTTCATCTAGATTTTCGGAGCTTCAAACTGCAAAACACGGAAGTGCTGCCAAAAATCCATAGGCAATTCATGCAAGGCCTTTTGTTGTTGTAACAGTTTTTGGTGAAGAGGTTTTGGATCAAAATGATGGAAAGTAGATTCAATGAGATCATAGAGCTGATCGTGTGAGTGCACAATGCCAGTAAGCAGACTAAAGCACCATCATTGTGGAGATTCACGAAGTGTGTAAGCAAGCAGCAGCCTGGCCTCTTTGTCAAAAAATCCATCTTCCTTGCCAAGCATGGCAAGGAAGTCTTGTAAGAACACAGGGCAGGCCACTTTGCCTCCACCATCATACATAAATTCAGACAAGAGATAAAAAAAACTCCCTCGTGATGTTGAGAGGCTTGGCATGAGAAAAATATCGTGGAGAGGTGACTGTAACAAAATCCAAGATAGATGTGCAAAGGTTCAAAATAGGATGAAAGGACAGAGCTTTTCATATGGCCCTCCTTCTAGTGCCAGAAATGTTAATGGTGCTGGACCCACCAGCATGTCAGGGGATCTCCCCAGTAAGAATTCCCAACTAGACCACAAACTGTTTGGTGTTGGATTCCAAGCAATGGGTCATATGGTATTTCCTTGACCGCAGTTTCACACAGAGGCAAGTAAGATGTCCCTGTTGGTAGCCAGGGTGTGACATAGGTAGTAAGTCAAGGAAGGTGCATGAGCGGTTCTAACATATGGAGGGTGAGGTGAGTGTGCCCCTTGGAAACTTGTGAAAGCATGAAGTTAAGAAGGGAACACATGAGCTAATATGCATCACAACATGGAAGGCAAGTAAACTAGCAATCCAAAGTGATGGTTAAACCAACAAAACATTTTAGTAAGATTCATACATACATATACAGAAAATAGCTACACATGTAGTCATAAGCAAATAGATACATATATAATTTAGAGTAAACAAGACAGCAGAAATACAATATGACATATACATGAAACGTGTTGGTTCTATTATATTAAGAAGTGTAAGTTCCAATCATACAATACAACCATGACCAACCACTAGTTTTGATAGCAGAATGTTACAGTCACTGCCGCCTTCTCCTCCAAAGAGATATACTAGCTCTACATAGTGGAGAAGCCAAGGCTCATTACAATACTATCCAAGCTTTCTCTAATATACTCCTATTGGAAGCTTGGGTGATCAAAAGCCTATACAATGAGTTATGAGGGACTATATATAGCAAAGGGTGGGGTGGCCCTTGACCTTCCCCTTTGTGACAATTCATCTACCCTCATGACTCTTCATCTACTCTATTACTGTTACATCCAACTATCGACACTTGAACTTTCACTTGACAAGGCATTACATAAAATCTACACATGTACCCATGTGAGACAAAATAGGCTTGAGCAAGCCATGCAAGACATCACTATGACTTAGACATCCATGGTAAGACCAACTCTTCGACATCCTCACGTTGGTCGATGGTGGCGAACTGATGCCAAGCTTGGTAGTCTGCAATGGTGTCCATGTACTCCATGGTGACATCTTTCTGGAAATGAAATATTGCCTCCATAGCATCCAGATACACTGCTTGAGCTCCTCTGTCCAACTTGTCTGATAACATGTGCATCATTGCCTTGAGTGCTGCTAGACCAACGACATACTGATGCATGGTGTCTGCACTAATCACCAAGTCTGTGCTGGTGGCTATGCACATCAACTCGTCAAAGTACGAGTCAAGCTCCAGTCGGACTTGTACCTTTGTCTTTGCCTGGGTGAGTGTCCTAACAGATGGGATCGTGTGTGTGCACACAAAAACATGCATACCCTTGAATACCCATGCATGGGAAGCATGTAGACTAGTGATGAGCTACGGGAGGTCTTCATAGTTTTAGATCTGACTTTGGATGCATGCCTTCATCTTGACCGCTCTAGGCTTCATCATTTTGGGAAAGTGTAACGAGGCTCCCTTGTATCTCATTGTCCATGTATGCATATAATCCACAGTAGTATTCATGTGTGACACGATACATTCTCTCCTAGCACATCACTGCTGCCAATCATTAAGATGTACCACTGCCTTATGCATGGTACGAAACTTGGAATACAATGCCCACATGAATGTATCATGGGACAATACTTCATCCAGTATTTCCTTCTTCAACTCTGCTCGGGTAGATGCTGTAACCAATTCTCCTCCTTGCTTGGCCTTCTGTAACTCCTTAGACATTCACTCATTCTCAGCTATCAAGAAGTGAACACTCGAGCTAGTGGCTTCGGCTTATGCTCTGGTAGCATCGACCAATGCTGTTGGATGCTTGCGTACGTCAGACATGATCACTCATTCCTAAAATTGTGAAAGAGATGTGTGATCATCTAGAGTAGACACTCTGCGAGACTTCACAATTCTATGTTGGGACTCATCGAATGAGATGTTGTGCATCTCCCTGTGTGGATTGTCTCCAAGGATTTCAGTGTCTCCTTGGTTGCTCGGGACTTGCTTCGCCTCCGAATCTGGTGAATCTGGTGGGTTGACCTCTTCATGGTGAGGCATGAGGTCGATGTATTTCTCTAACTTCTATTGCTCCATGTCCATATCCATCTGCTCAAGTGCTTGTTCAATCTCTTGAGCAAAGTCCTCCTATGATTGCTCACCCTATCTGATTGGTGCCAGCTGTTTAGATGAGTCAACTACCTGTACGGGCACAATTTCATCTATTTGTACCCCCTGTTGTACTTGTTCTTGTTGCACTTCCTTCTCCTGTCTTCATAGCTCATTTTCCTTCCAAAGTTGCTCCAACTCATGCAACTCCTTCTCTATTCCCTCCATTCTTCATTTTTCTCTCTGCCTTTGCATGTTCCTCCTATCGCGTTGTTTCCTCTTCGCTTCTATTGTTAGAGCTGCTTTCTACATATGTGGGTCTGCTCAGAACTTGTAGCTTTATTCTGCCTCCATGTTATTGATAATCTTCCTTTTTCCTTTGTCACATGCTAGTATGTTTACCTCTGTTGGTGTTGGTGTTGGTGCTCTCTTGGATGCTGCTTCACGCTGCTTTGCTAACCATTCCACAATGATGTCGGCCAGTTCATTGGTCCTGGAGAAGTTGTAACAATATCTCCATGGGTCCTCCTCCACTCAATAACATGCCTCGTGGATCCGCTGAAACTATACGCTCATGTAGTGATCATTTACAAAACAATGCGGGTCATATGGATTGTAACTTCGGGCGTCGAATGGATATTTCTTGATCTCCTATGATTCGACACCTACATGCTTGAAATTCTGTATCTTGTATAACCCGATCCACAATAGAAGAGCAAGCCAAGGTGCCTTCTTCTTCTAGTGCAGCCTAGCTGACAACCCTGCCGAAATGTGATATTATGCTTCCTACATGACGAGCTTGTCCTAGGCAAATTTTGACAAAATGTGCGAAGGCTTGTTCATGCTATACATCATTATGAAGCTGTTGGATGGTGAGGCATACCAATACGCTATATCGATCAGTGCCACCATTGCTGCCTTTGACATGCAAGGTGGACCCTATTCAAATATCATCTTGTACACCGGGGTGACAAAATTAACTGACAACTGTGTGATAACCCCTTTGAAGCTGCATTCAAACAACATTTTACAATAAGTATTCACAGAGGTATCTGGCAATGTCTGCCAACTTCAAGCCCGGGAACTAATGACGGGCACAAATTTCATCCAAGATGTAAGCGGACATGTATATTTATGCTTGTTCACCTTTGGGTGGCTGCTGAGCTCTTGTTATTTGTTCCTTTAGCTTATGATCCAACATGGCAGACTAGTTGCATGCTTTGCCTTCGTTGGCCAACTGGTCCAATGCGATCACCGAACTCTGTGGGAAGTTTTCCATGCTCTCTTGGCCATACAAGTGACATGCAAATTTGACCAAGTATTGATACACTTTCTGCAGTATCTACTTCTTGTAAACCTGGTTGGGTGTCATCCTAAATTTGGCCGACTCCTTTACCTAGTTCTTCAATATATCCCTGGAGTTGGCATTGTTGTTGGGTATGCTGAAGGGTGTCTCCATGGTGATCACTGGCTTTGAAATATGGTACATCTGTTCATAATGTTGCACCTTGGAGGTAGCAATCTCCGTTCCGCTGTAAGTGCTCAATGTCAACATCTTGGGGTCAATGTGTGAGATGATCCAATGTATCATGTCCGTGCATGGGAACAGGGGATGCCTGCATGTAATTTGGTACAAGCCAAACATGTGGATGTTCACATAGACTTGGCAGTCTTTGAGGTCTTCCCCAAATGTGCTTGCAAATGTATCATTGATCTCTTTCCATTTTAGCTTGATGTCATTGTCTATAATCAACTTGGTGTCTTCATAGATCAGAAAACTTGTAGACACTTGCTCAAATGCTGCTCTAGTAGTGCTTCCATCAGCATCATTTGATCCTACTCTCTTGGAGGCCATTGATCCTAAACTACTGAGAGGTGGAAGAACACCTACTAGATATGGAGACATGGTGACATGCATGGAAAGAAATTTGTTAGCTAAAACCAAAGAAAACTTGAGGAATGACATACAACATACCTGGGGATTGACTGGAAAGGATTGCACAATTTTTCTTGGGAGGCTAGGAAACTGGCTGCTGGAACTGCACAAAAGGTAGTTTGGACTACTAGGAGGCTGGTTGACAATTGGAATTGCGCAATGAATAATCCAGACTAGCCTGCTAGGTGTTGGGATTGCACAATGCACAATTTCAGCTGGCAAGGGTTCCAGGACTAGTGACTGCATTGCACAATTTTCTAGGCCAGTAGTCACTACCTTTAGAATTATGCAATACAAGACTGGAGGACAGTCACTGGGCAGAAATGTGCATTTTTTGGGAGGAAGGTAGAGTCCAAGCCAAGGTTTCCCAGACCCGCCAACAGGCAACTGAAAGAAAATGTGAATCTGAATGCATGGAGATACTAAGTTTAAGGAGTGAATGACCGTGCATGCAAACAATGAATGCAATATTCAAAAAACATAACAACATGCATGTGTGTGAAGCGAGTCACCGAATCAGCGACCATTCGTGTAAAATAGTGTCATGCATATGACAACAATGAGATGCTAACAAAAACTGAAACAGTGCTACTACAAGCTAATATGCATGGAAATGACAACGAGCATTTACAGAAATCAAGTAGACAACACTCACACAAGACAAAACACAAAAAGTGAAAGAAATGCTGCAAAAGACAAGTTAAGCGGACTTACCCAGAAATAGTTGAGCTAGATGTGTCAGAGACTCCTGGATATGTTGTGGGATGTCAAAGCTCCAAGATCAATGTGAAGGAGTGAGCTCTGAAGCATTGAATAAATAAGTTTGAGGCTCATGACACACATGCCACAACTATAGGAAAAAGCACCACTTGGAGGAATGTTTCTAAAATGATATTTTCATGTAACCTCCAGCTACTAAAAATAGCTCCCTAAAATCTAGGGATGGTTTTTGAATATTTCTTTTTGCTATTTCGGGAAAAAGTAGCTCATGCATGCAAGTCAAGTTTTCTCGGTCCCAGGTGGAACCAATTAACTCGATGGCACATGCAACAACCTGTTTTCCTGAGGGAGAAATTTGCGCATTTTTGTGAGGGAACTGGGTTGGATGCCCAGAGGGATTGCACAATTTCTGGGCTGAGGAATTGACTGCTGCCCAGAATTGCATAATTTCTGGGTTGAGTAGACCTGTTGGGTTAGATTGCAGAGTTTTCTAAGGGAAGGTTGATTGATAGGATTGCACAATTTCTGAGTCTAGCAGGTTGCGAGTCAAATTTGCACAATTTTTGGAGGGAAGCCTTGTTCCTCTCCATAATTGCATAATTTCTTGAGGGAGTTTCCTAGCCTATAGCTGGACCAAGTTCAGGGAAGCAACCTATGAGTGGAGTGAAACAAGCCATCAAGCACAGGCTATCAAGCTGCTAGAAAACCACTGAAGCTTATGTACTTGACAGTGCAAGACATGCTGTTGAGGATGGTTGGTGGAGAGGCTCCAAAACAAAGCTAAGGAAAAAATTTTGGAGGGTGGTTGTAGCCGCTACAACAACAAGCATCAATGAAGTGCTAGAAGATATTAAGGTAGTTATTTTCATAATACAGAAGGAACCTATGGAATACTAAATTGGAGCACCCAACTACACCATGCGTTGGGGTGCTATAATGTAACCACTGAAGAGGAAGATGAAGATCCTAGGAACATTAATATTCGAGAGGCAAAATGGCATCACGAAGTCAAAGACCCTCAAATAGAAAATATGTACATCTCCGCACCTTTAAAGACAAATAAAGTAAACATTGGCACTAAAGAAGAAATGAAGTTTGTGAAAATTGGAGATTATTGGGATGACGCTATAGTGGATAAAGTTGCTGAGTTACTCCGTAGATACCAATATCTCTTCCCCACTAAGTTTTCTGATTTGAAGGGCATAGTTGGCATTTTGGGTGTTATGAAGATCACTTTGAAGCTGAATGTGAAGCCTATTAAATAGAGGTTGTATTTCCTTAACCCTAAATACAAGGAAAAGGTTTGCCAAGAGCTGGATAAGATGCTGGAGGCAGGCATCATAGAACCTATTGAAGAATTTGACTGGGTGAGCCTGATGGAGGTTTAGGAGAAGAAACAAAAGGGTGAAATAAGGATTTACGTAGATCTACGGAAGCTTACTGATGCGTGTGTTCACAACCTATTCCCCATGCCATTTGCATACGAAGTGTTACACAATGTTGGAGGGAAAGAGGCCTATTCCTTTATTGACGGGTTTTCTAGGTATCATCAGATCAAGATTGCGTTAGAGGATAGGAGAAAAACGACCTCCGAAATGGAGTGGGGTTGTTTTCAATACACTATGATGTCATTTGGACTCAAGAATGCGCCTACGATATTTTCCCACGTAGTCATAGAAGAGTTCAAGGAGTTCATTCATAAGTTTATGGAAGTATACTTCGATGACTGGACGATGTTTGGATTAGTGAAGCGTCATGTAGAAAGTCCACACATGATGTTGGATAGATGTCGTGGATACAAGATCGCGCCGAATTTTAAAAAATGCATATTCTATGTTCCTTTTGGGATCTTGCTGGGTCATGTTGTGTCAAGTAAGGATTGATGGTGGACCCTACAAAGATTGTAGTCCTTGTAAATTTGGAGGCCTCTAGGAACGTCAAGTAGTTGCGTGCAACACTAGGACATATGGGATATTATAGAAAAATGATCAAAGCTTATGCTCAAATTATTGCACCCATGGAGAAACTGCTAAAGAAGGATGCAACATTCTGTTGGGATGAAGAATGCTAGTGCAACTTAGATGTGTTGAAATAAAAGATGGTCACTATGCCGATCTTGATATTCCCTGATTGGGAAAAGGAGTTTCATGTACATGTGGATGTCTTTTGCATTTCTTTGGGTGCAGTGCTAACACACGCTGGTCAAGGAGAAATGGACCATCCTATAACCTTCGCAAGTGCGAAATTATTGAAGGCTGATAAAAATTATTCAACGACTGAGCGTGAAGGATTGGCCATGGTGTACACGTTGTAAAAATTCAGGCATTATCTGTTAGGAGGGCATTTCAAGATGTACATAGATCATTCTACCTTGAAATACTTGGTCAACAAGCCTGTGTTGGGGGGGAATATCGATAGATGGTTGCTATTATTTCAGGAGTATTACTTTGAAGTCATTGTGAAGCTAGGGAGGTTAAATGTGGGACCTAGCCATCTGTCGAGTATTGAAATAGGAGAGGAGCCTAATAATATGGAGGGAGGGTTGGTAGATGTACAACGCTTTATAGTGCATGTAGCAGATGATAATTTTCCAAACATTTTTCATTTCTTGACTACGAGGATGGAACTGGAAGGATATACAAGCCAATAGAAGAAGGAAGTAGTAGTGCATGCGACTGATTTTTTAGTTATTGTGGGACATCTATATAAGATGGGTGCAGATGAAATATTGAGAAGATATGTGCTGGACTTTGAGCAAGATAGTATTCTCACTGAAGTTCATGGGGGAGCTGCAGGAGGCCATTATGCAGGTAAAGCAATTGCACAGAAGATTTTGCGCGCAGGTATATGGTGGCCAACATTGCACAAGGATTCAAAGGTGTATTTTAAGGCATGCGATGCATGTCAAAGAACTGGCAGACCATCACAAAGAGATGAGTTACCACTACATCCTCAAGTGTCCTTGCAGGAATTTTAGAAGTGGGCGATTGATTTTGTGGGGCCAATTTAGTCCCCAGAAAAGAAAAACTGTCGCGCGCTATATTATCACCGCGACAGAATATCTAACCAGAATGGTGGAAGCACAACCAGTTAAATATTGTATAGGAGATACAACAACAAAATTCTTTTTTGAGTATGTCTTAACTAGATTCGGCTACCCGAAAGTGTTGATGAGTGATAGGGGTACGCACTTTCTGAACGAAATTATCAGTGCGTTGACTGAAAAATTCTAGGTCTACCATCAGAAGAGGACACCGTATCACCCACAGACAAATGGAACTGTTGAAGAATTTAACAAGATTTTGGAGAATGCGCTGACTAAGATCTGTAATGCACAATGGAATGACTGGGATGTGCGTATACCTACAGTATTATGGGTTTATAGGACTACTTGTAAGAAGCTGACAGGTAAAACACCATTCAGATTAGTATATGGGGTCAAAGCCATAATGTCGATGGAGTACATTGTGCCTAGTCTGCAACTTTAACAGATATGGAGGATCACGAAGCCTTGGAGGAATGACTCCCGCAGCTAATGGAGCTTGAAGAAGATCGATTTTTGGCAGGATTCCATCAACAAGTGCAATAGGAACGGGAAAAAGAATGGCATGATCGCCACATTAAGCTTCACACATCCAAGGTAAACGATATTGTTTTGTTATATGATCGTAAATTCACTGAATTTCTGGGTAAATTCTAGATGCATTGGTTAGGGCCATATATTTTCAAAGAAATTATAGATGGTGGTGTAGTTCAGCTCACAAAGCTGAATGGGGAACCCTTCCTGGGAAGAGTGAAAGGGAGCAGGTTGAAGTTGTATACAGGGGATCCTACACAATGACTATATGGCAACAGGATAGTCTTAGTGCTCCAGGTAGTTGCAAGGGAGTGTGAGACTATAAACTACACTACCTAGCTTTGAGGACAATGTAGTAATCAGGTTGCATAGAAAATGACAAAGATGCAACCTATGAAGTTGCGCACAAGAAGCTGTGCCATGGAGGACGTTACTGCATAGCACAGTAGGAAAATGATTGTTGGAGTTACTGTTCATGACCTGACATCTATAAGATGGTTAAGTGGAGTGGGTTGGTGGAAATTAAGGCAAAAATCTTTGAAGATCTGTCACCAAAACAACATTTATTATTAGAAATTGGGGGGAATGGTCGGATTTGAATTCAAAACCCCATATAAATTACACGTGCCAGTCCAACAAAGAATACTTTGTGCTCTAAGAATTGTTAGTGAATTTCGTTGTCTATTGCCTATGAGCCGAGTGTTTTGGAGAAATTTAGTTGCGAGTCCCATGTTTGTAGAATTGCCTGGGATAAACCAGAAGCTTATTCTTGAGAAAATGTCTTCACCAAGTCCTATTGAAATTGTTAGTACTGGTGATGTTGTCTTCGACACAGCTACCCTGGAAGTTGTAAGTATGGAATCTATGGCTACTGTGCCTACGGCACTGAGGTCGCCTAGGCCAAAGCCTACCCCTACCAAAGAAAACCAACCAACTAAGAAAAAATAATCCACGAAATAAAAGAAGAAGTCGGTACCAATGTGTACATCCCCAAAGAAGCATACTGACACATAGGTGAAGAAGAAGAAAGATAAGTAGCCAGAGAGAATAGTGGGCCTAGAGACGGAAGAATTCTAGGGAACATAGGATATTGATGCTGAAGGAGTGGAACCCATGACCAGGCTACCTAAGTATATCCTTCAGCTGAAGGGAAAAGAAAAGGTCACGACAAACCCGGATACTGAGAAGTTTACAATATCCATGCCCCTACTACCTGAGCAGGTCCCTTTTGGAGGCCATCAACTTGCGAGGTTCCTGTTGTTAAAAATGGAGGATTGGGACCTCACATACCACACTAAGTTTCCACATTTGGCGATGGACAAATATATGCAGAAGGTCTATTATGAAGAAACATGTGTTAGAGGATTGGAGACGAGGGAGTGGGTCTGTGGTGTCGAGCAATCAGGGTCTCAATCTGCTGTGGGTGCCACATTATCACCGCACCCCCTTAATATGATATGTGTGCGCCATCTTCTCACACTAGTGCATGATGGATGTTTATGGCTAAGATAACCTATCCCCATCACAGATATGCTAATTCACATAATCATGCGGTTGTCTTACAAAGGCGCAAACCTAGCTAAGGAGTTTGGAGGGAAGACCGGGGAGAAAGATCTTACAAAGAAGATGAAGAAGAATTATGGCCTCCTCAAGGAGTCGCGAGGGTATTCCATTCTTTCCATAACAGACCAAGAAGTTCAATTCGCTACCGATATTTTACCAGGGAAGGTTATGAGAAAATTCCGTGCAGATGAAGTTCCAACACCAGTGGTTTCCCTTGCTACATAATGCACAAAAGGCATACAATTTAATTGAGCAAGGTACCTTTGTCAGGAGTTCCTAGTGAACTATTGAGAAGCCCAGGAAGAAACAAACTCCTTCCACTACGCTTGGTTGTTGTTGTCAAATGTGCTCGTTGGATGGAAATTGTTAGAGGATAGCTAATTTCCTCTACTCAAGGAAGGATTGTCAGAGGAAGTGCATGGATTGCAAAGACAAATATATTTTGGATTCTGGTGGAAATGGATCTCTGTATGGCAATCAATCAGTATCTGAGGTTGTCCCCAACCTTGTTCACACAACTATCAGCCTACACGGTGTTCAAGGCTGACTTCCATAGAGTCTATATCCAAGTGTGAAAGGATACAGAGCAGAAATGGACCAATTGCCCTATCTAGTGTCCGAAACAGACATGTAGGAGATTGTAGCATCATGGCCTACAGAGTGGAACACCCCATCAGAAGTAGATGTTTGAACAAGCACAGGTTCGGGAAGTTTTGTTGCACAGAAAAGAAACGAGGTGGCTAAGAAATCTACGTGTACCCTTACAGAACATCGAAAGAAGGAAGCTGCAGAAAAGGCTTGCATAGAGCAAGAACACACTATTGAAGAGTAGCTGGAACAAGAACAACACGAGTCACAGAAAGGGGATAAGTTTCCTTCACTAGAGATAGAGGAAGAAGAGCTTTTAGGATAAGGTAGAGGAGTTGATGAGGGGCAGAGCACCCGATTTATTTTGAAAAGACGTGGCATGGAGCAGAAGGGTGGAACATGAAAAAAGCAGAAACTTGATAAAACATGGATTGATCCCATGGTATTGACAGAAAGTGATCTTGATGAGATCGGTGATAAAGTCAGGTATACGATGACAAAAGTGTTGCAACTATTTGAGCATCAATACATGCAGACGCTGGGGAGCATCCATAAGGATCTATACGAGCTGGAGATCCAAACAAGCAGAATCCACGTGGGCATTGGACAAGAAAGCACAAAGTAGACAAGCTTGACACCCGAGACAAGCCAAGAAGTAGAGCTAGTAAGGACCCTAGATCTCATAACTATATCGTTGTCAGACAGGTCCATTTGCACAAAGTTCATCAATGATCGTATTATACTTAGTACAACTAAGGAAATCAGAGTGAATATAGTGGTGCTCTCCAATGAAACCCTCCATGTGTTGCATAAGGGGGTGGCCGATGAATTGAGAACCATGGAGTAGCGTGCCCTCAACCTCATAAGTGAGTACAAAGTCAACAATGAACAAATTTTCATTGAAAAGACACAGGCTATCAAGGAAAAGAAGGCACTTCAAGTGCATAGTTCAAGTCTGGAGTTAGTAGTGGCGGAGGCCTGTAAGATAGTGCCTGAACTTCAAATCTTGTAGGATGCCCAACCAGAATCCAAAATCAAAAAACTAGCCATTGGTGTGTGTGAGGCTAAAACATAAGTTGGACGAGTAACTTTTGCATTCAACATGAAGATTGCAGAGATGCAGTTGACGTTGTAGGCCATGACTCCACCTAAGGTCCGAGAGAAATGCAAAATCACGATAAAGGAAGGCATGAATACCTTGGATACCATAGTCACTAACTTTGTGGCATTGTTCGAGCAGGCTATGGAGCCAGTGACCAATCTACAAGAGGATCCGACCCCCCATACATTGAACACAGAGGAAAGGGAGTTCCAATGCCAATATGATGAGGTCAGGGTGACTACGCATACCTTAACACTAGCACAATGCCTTGCCAAGTTACAGGAAGGAAAACAACTATTGGCACAAGTAGAGGAAGCATAGAAGAAGGAGGCATTGCTAAAGGCCAAGTTGTAGCCTTGGTTAGAGGAGGCTTATCAGGTCATGACTTATATTCAAGATAATATTAAGGGACTACAAAAAACATAGAAAATGATGAGGCTAGCAGTAGAAGGACAAACCACTGAGAAATTAATCAAGGAGGTTCAACAGGTAGTGGCAGAGAGCATTGTTGAAGTTGTAGTAACCCAGGTGGAGCTGGGGGATCTTCTCAGTAAGATTGCGATGCCAACAGGGTGACTCAAGGGCGAGTCACGATCTTTGTGTTGGGGGCCTATTGGGATGGGGTTCCCTGGGTTAGTTTGGGGTTAAGGTTTTGAGTCAGTTTGGAGATTCACCCATGGTCCGCGGAACATGGAATTGTATGAAAAAGGCTATAAATAGTGAGTCTTAATGAAGGGAAAAAGAGATAGAAAGAGCAAAGATAGAGGATTGAGTTGAGAAAAGAGTCTAGTACAGGAGTTGGGGTAGAAAGTCTTTTCTTCATGCGCTTAGATAGGGAAAGAAAGTCTCTACAACTGAGTGCATAGAGGCCTAGATAGAGTCCGCAACTGAGTGCATGGACCCTTGCAACTGTGTGTGCATGGAAGTTTGAGTCTGTAATCTTGAATTGTAGATCAATAAAGATAGTTTTCCGGAGAATTCCTAAGTATTTATGTTTATCTCTGTTAATGTTATATGATGCGAATGAATGCTTTGTTTTTTGAAATACTAATGGAATGTTAGGTGAATCCCTTTAATAAGCCTTAATAAAGTACGCAATGTATGTCTAAATATGTTTGTGAAGATTCTAGTGATCTGTCTTATGTTTACTAATGACGTAAGTAAATATGCGTGGACACTAATTTAAGACTGATCTCTGATGCACGTAAGTAGGAAAATTGATTGTTCAAGGTCCACAAGGACTGGTCGTAGACCTTCGTGAAGGTCTAAAGGTTGTTTTAATAGAGTTTCAACAACATGCCCTAAGAGTTTATCAATCTGTGTGAAGGAAGATCTAAGGCGCTGAAAGACATCAAAATAGTCTCTGGATGTAGAAACTTGGTTCTTGCATCCCCCCATACTACTCCACGTGAGATTGTAGCCTGCACTATGTGGGTTGTTTCCAAAAGGGCCAGTAGTGTATGGTTTTGTTGTTTGGCACAACTAACTCTGAACCTGGGTCAGGACCCCATAATCCAACACTCCTTTTACTTCTTGTTGCTTAAAACATGTTGGAAAGGTCTTCGTTGTCTTATTTTCCATTGTTGCTTCTGTTGTTATTTTAGTTTAATTATTTTCCCCTTTCTTTACATTAACTTAATTCTATTGATATACTATTGGGAAATTTAGGGAAATAAATTTTAATCATAATATATCTGGAGAAAAGGGGGTGATTCTTTTGGAAATCTCATTGTGAACCATTTTATTAATGAAAGCCAGGGGGGCTTATTCTTTCCAATTGTGAATGGATGCACGTGGAGGGGAAATGTGGAAGCTGGGGTCTGGAGGAAATGAACATAATCGGGACAATGAGTTATAACAGCTGCATGAATGGAAGCCGAGAGAATGGAATGCTAAGCGGGAGTGGGATCAAGTAGGAAGAGGTATGTAGCTGTGGGGGAGTGGAGGTGGAGCAGAAGTGGAGGGTGACATAACCTGGAGTGTGGATTATGGAGGGAGTGGGGAAAACTACTTTTGGAAGGGGGTAGGAGTGGTATATGTATTGAGGGGGGGGGGGGGGTGGCGTGCGAAATTCACGTGGTGGACTGTAAGGTGTGACTGTCGGGGGAACCACTTTTGGACACCCCCCCGCAGTAAAGGGAAACATGGTGGGGGGGGGCGGGGGGAGGGGGGAGTGAAAAGGCCTAGGAGTTGTTCAATGAGAAAGTTGGTGTGATTGGGAGTGGGGAGATGTGTGTTGTTTAAACAATACTTTACCAATAAACATACCTGAGAGCCCTTTAAATCCATCGTATAAATTATCGCATCCGATGGCTTTGATCGCATTGCAATCAGAGAGGAGCCTAGGATAAGAAGACCCAAAAAATCTAAAATATAGCATAAAATAATTTCAGATCTATTGCAATCATAATGTCGGGGGCTAGTGGAGTTTGTCTTGCGAAAGCTGCGATCGCGATCGTAATCGGTGAGGGAGGCTTATTTCAATCGGCGAGGGAGTCTTATTGCAATCAGCGAGTGGATGGAACTTTACGATATCGATGGGGGAGAACTTTGTGATATCGTTGGAGGAGTGGTGACTTTGCGATATGCGATATCACAATCGCAATTGAGAAGGGGAGATGGGTGGCCATTTTATTGTTTCATGCGATATGCGATAGTGGGATCATGCGATATGGTGACACATGGCCTGCGGGCCCAATATATTGCATTGGGAGTGGTGGGTTATGTATAATGCAACATATATAATAAAACAGACTTGTTGGCCATGGTTTGTGAGTTTTTTAAAAAATTTCAAAGGGAAATGGAGATGCGGCTAGAGTTGGTATATCAAATGGATTTCGGCTAGAGTTTATAATAAAGCATGGAAATGTGGTTATGGTTATGTGGGTCATAGCTAGAGTTAAAAATCATATTTCATATTCAAATTGGGGAAAGGATCTTTTAACAGAGGATACAAGCATACACAATTTAAAATTGTAGAAGATAAAATAGTCTTTGGGCCTTTATCTGTTTTCTGAAGTGAAAACTTTGTTCTAGCCTATCTTTTAATCTGAGAATCAGATTTAAGTGAAGGATATACCGTTGGAAAGTTGATTTTGAGCACTTTTTGATGAAAACAATTCTAGTGTGATCTGATCCAAACATTGTCATGCAAAAAAATCCTTAAATCCTAATACTTGGTGTCTCTTTGGAATTAATTTGCAGGATGAAATATTATTTACAACATCTCAAACATAATAATGATTAGCTATAACCAAAAAATCTTATAAAGAATTATAGGGCCCTAATAGTGGCTCCAGCTAGAGATGGAACTCTACTTGTGAGATGATAGGAACATCGTAGACTAGTAGCTTGATCCATTGGGTTGATCCCAAATATACAATTTGTTCTATCATAAAAACTCTGTGACTGAAATTCTTAAACTGAAACCAAAACCATTCTACACAATGAAATCTGAAATGTACACTTGGATGAAAATTTGAAATTGTAATCTGAAACTGAAACGGGAAACAATGCTTGAAAAAATTCTCAGGGGACTGAGCCTATTTACACAGTGCTACCTACTGTATACTACTGAAAATCATGTTGAATCAAATAATACAAAAATTCCAATGAATCCAATCAAGTAGCTACTGAAACAAGTGGGATGCTTGACTGTTTGTTAGCATAATAAAAATGACAACTTGAATTTTTTTCCATAAAATCAAAGTTGTAGAGTACAATGGAAACTATTGTTGGATCTGGTCATGAAAACATGATTTCACATTTGAGCTGAAAAGAGCCTCCATGTAGTTATTTATAGGATTAGTAAAGGCATGATTAATCAGTTTACTTCGCGGGCCTTCATTGACTGATTGAGCATGGAAGATTTCATCAGTTTTATTTGTTGGCATTATGGTTCTAGTATGATTATATGTTTCAGATGTTGTACTTGATGGCAACACCCATGGCATGGCTCTCATTTTGATGAAAATAAAGAAGTACGCAGGAGAACAGTTTCAGGAAGGTGCGTACCCACAACATACCATGCAGGGACCGCGTCCTAATACGCGATATTACCCATCCTGAGGTGCGTACCCCAGTGC
>APFE031280445.1:179173-230443 GCA_000404065.3 Pinus taeda | reverse complement strand
TTCTCGGTTTAAATCGCTTGATCTATAAAGGAGAAGTTAGAAGCGAATCTGTGAAGGGCATCTCTTGAGTGCAAGTTCAGATCTGAGCATCTGACTATATATCAGCCCTAATTAGAGGTACGCAGAAGCAGTGAAGGTTCAGTGCGTGGGTACGCAGGGGCGTCGAAGAAAAGGTGTGGGTATACGCAGAGGCGTCGAAGAGACAGTGCGTGGGTACGTAGAGGTGACGAAGGATCAGTGCGTGGGTACGCAGGAAAGCTGTGATTCAGGTGCGTTTCTTCTGTAGCAGCACGCAGCGCGTTTATTCGTTTGAGTGCGTATCTGTTGTTAAGGTACGCGGCACGATAGTTCTTCTGGGTGCGTGCTTATCTTACAGTACGCAGCGCGATAGTGCTTTTGGGTGCGTACTGTACGCAGATTAGGAAAAGGGGCAGTGCGTGGTCACGCAGCACAGCAGAAGGTGCTCTGCGGTTGTACGCAGGGAATCAAAGGGTGAAGTGCGTAGCGACGCAGGACTGTGACAAAGAAACTGCGTATCTGTTCTAAGATCTTCTGTTGGTTGAATTTTTCTGTTGATAAGGTGTTCTGGGTTATGTTCTGTTATTGTTGATCTGGTTATTACAGCTGACTGCATAATTTACATGTACTTGATGATCATTTGATGTATATGGATCCAGTTTGAAAATTTATGAAAAGTGGTCCTTGAAAAGAAGTAGGGGGTTGTAGCTCCCTTCCAGGAGAGACTGGAAAACGAGAGAGAGTTGTAGCTCTCTGCAGGTTGCAGCCTGCATACTGGTTAAGGACTGCACCAGTACAAGACTATTGTAAAAGGAGTTTCTAATTTGAAAGAAGATAGAGACATATTGCAGCAGGTGGTTTTCACCCACATTGGGTTTCCACCTTATATCTGGTGTTCTTTGATGTGACTGTTTGTTTTTCTGTTCATGCTCATTATTTATGGTATTGATATGCAAAAATAATTCAAAGTGTAAATAAGGAAGATTTGTTAAAAGATCTAGATAATATTGATTCACCCCCCCTCTCAGTATTATTTTCAACAATTGGTATCAGAGCCGGTCCTTCTGAAGAAGCTTGATCGCTTGAAGGAAGATCTTTCATCATGAGCAACTATGAGAAGGAAGCATCTATCGGCCACCGGTTTTTGATGGGACAAACTTCAATTATTGGAAGGTAAGAGTTACTGCCTATCTTCAATCTCTTGGTACAGAAGTTTGGAACATTGTAGAGACAGGTTATGCTTTTCCTTCAACTACTCCTACAGATGCAGACGAGAAAAAGAAATATGAAACAAATGCAAAAGCAGTCAGTACCCTATTAGGGTGTATATCTCAGACAGAATTCATGAAGGTAATGCACTATAAATCCGCAATTAGGGCTAGTCATGGAAATAATATAACAAAACCTAACACGAGAGTGGTGGGTTATATATAATGCAATATATATAATAAAATGAAATTGTGGCCATGGTTTGTGGATTTTTTAAAACATTTCAAAGGGAAATGGAGATGTGGCTAGAGTTGGTATATCAAATGGATTTTGGCCAGAGTTTATAATAAAACATGGAAATGCAGATGTGGTTATGTGGGTCCTGGCTAGAGTTAAAAATAATATTTCATATTCAAATGGGGAAAGGATCTTTTAGCAGAGGATACATGCATATACAATTTAAAACTATAGAAGATAAAACAATCTTCGGGCCTTTATCTATTTTTTGAAGTGAAAACTTTGTTCTGACCTATCTTTTAATCTAGGAATTGAATTTAAGCACAGGATATACCATTGGAAAGCTACTTCTGAGAAATTTCAGATGAAAACATCCACAGTCTTATCTAATCCAAACTTTGTCATGCAAAATAATCTCCTTAAATCCTAATTCTTGGTGTCTCTTTGGAAATAATTTGCAGGATGAAATATTATTTACAACATCTCAAACATAATAATGATAAGCTATAATCAAATGATCCTATAAAAAATTATATAACCCTAACACAACAATATAAATAGATTTCCCTCAAGCAACAAAGGAAGACAATAAATTTTCTCTATGGTATCTAAAAAACCTCTTATTAAGCCTCTGATATTGAGTGATTACATTTCTATTATTAGATTTTTATGTAGGCTATAAGAAGTCCTCATGGTGTTACACCAGACAAATCCCTCTTGTAGACAAGAGCGATCTCCCTAGATCCTTGACGAAAACTAGAAACAAGCAATACAATCGAACTGACTCTTTCCCTATGTTAAAATTTTTTGAATTATAAGAATTAAAGTGAATGGATCAACCTCTTACTTATTTCACAAAATTCTAGATGAGGATCCCTTACTGTGATTCGATGCAACTCTTCAATGCTTGATAAGGCCCACAAGCATCAACCATAAAAGGATCAAAAGCACACGTGATATAATAATCCAAACAATTTAACCTAATGATCAAGGGAATTAGGAATTGAATTTTCCTTAATAAACATTATAAAAAATTGTAAACCATTCATAATTCCAATAAGACAAATCAATGGGAGAAAGTGTTCATTTTTATTAATCAAAGATTAAGAGGAGCCTTACAACCTTTGCCTTGATGTAGTGAGGTCCCTTCCAAATGCCTTTATTCTCCTCTATAGATTACAAGCTTTCCAATCTCAAACCAGCAACATAAGTTTATCTTCTCTCAGTATGACATACTCAATCCATCTACCCTCTAGTCATTTTATAGGCCAAGAGGAAGAATTTTCAGATCCAAAAGAGGAGGATGAGACTCCTTCATTGAGGGATTAGGTTACCATGAGAAAAGGGATGAAGATGCATCATCTAAGGGTTATAGTTCGAATAGTCATTGCTTTGAAGCTTTCAATTGGGAAATATTCGCCCAACTATGTTTCTATATTGTTATTTTTATTTTTAATTTCTTGAATTCATTTGTGCGGGTTTATAGTGGCAGATAGATGGCATCTTTGTGCTATTCTTAGAGTTAATTCCCATGAATGCATGAGAAACTCTAGAAAAATCTGCGTAGGTGGAACTTAACAAGGTTTGACAACTATTTTCCTCAAATTTCTTATCTACTTAAAAATATTTTGGTTTGTTCAACTTCTGAGGGAGTTGGTTCAAACATGTTCATGGATGGTAAAACGACCATTAAACTGATCAAGTGTCATGGCAAAAAATTGACATGTAACAAATTTCCCCCTAAAGTGTGAAGTCTATAAAAACAAGTTTAAAAGATTGAAGTGCTTTATCATTCCAAGGATCAAATCAGAGGCAATGGTCAGAAACTTGCAAGAACATTTAAGGATTACAGTGCAAATATATATCAAAAATCATCTTTGAGGTAGGAATTTTCATACTCAGAGTAAAGAAAACTCAATGAACAAGCATGGAAAAACTAAAATCATATAGATGGTAGACACAACATGGATGCAACCATCTGTCTACATAATCATGAATATAATCTCCTCGCAACCTGGATTGATGGAACTAGATCTAGGGTCTTGATCTCCTTCTCTCGATCCATAGTACAAATCTAACCATGCAAGTCAATGTTTCAAATTCGAACATGGCAGAAACCACTTGATTACCGATCAATGATGTGAACCATTAACAAGCACAAGAGAAACCACTAATAACGAAAATGGTTCTCAAGTTACTTCCAGTACAATCTATGAAGTATGAATAGGTGATATGAGCTTGAACACTTATATAATCATTCGATCGAAGGCCAATGATAAGAACCCATTGTCGAAAGTGAGAAACCTGCCATTAAGGCATGTACGCTTCAAGGAACTGAAGGTTTCTAGATCAGCTTCCTAGATAATGAGTTGAAGTTGATAGGAAGTGACCTGTCATAGGAAATCCTACGACATGAAAGATAATGTGAAGTTTTGAAAATAATTTACAAGGGCTAACTCAAGGATGGTTGACGTGATTGAAGGCATAGAATTTGTAAAGGGGATTTGAACTGAAGCTGAACTTCTCTTGAACACATAATGACACGATAATGAATTGACAGCATTTGACTTAACAATAACATTACAAACCATGAAAACTTTCAATGAGGTTTGATTAAATATAAGACAAATGGATTTCCCAACCCAGACATGAGTGTGATGGAGTTCCGTGTTCAAGAGCAACTTGCTACCTTTTAAAAATGATAATGCAAAATAGACACCTTTTCCCAATTTTCTCCTACCATTTCTAGCAAGTACCTCTTTATTTTTTACAAGATTGAGGAGGATAACATATGCTTGGACTGTAAGCTCATCCTTCGAATGAGTCCATCAAAGTATTTTTAACGAGCCGTAAAAAGGAATGGTTTGGTCCCGTTATGCTTAATGGGTCCTATACTGTTAAGTTTTTTACAAGTCTAATAAAGGAGTAACTCGATGCCATTTTCTTTTAAGAGTTTGAAAAAGACACAAAAAGGAAACTCATTCAGTTCTTTTATCGTAAAATTTTAATGAGCCCGAAAAAATTAAAGCTCGACATTTTTTAATTTTAGAGAGTTTGAAGAAAAACATAAGTAGAATCCATCAGATTCTTTTTCATCAGTTTTAGTCTCTCAAGTTCGAAAAAGGATAAAATATTACAATAGATAACTCTATTGACCATGTTTAGACAATGTATACCTTTTTTGTAAATAATCCTAACTCAGTCCATAAAAGGGGTAAACTTATACTGAGTGGACGGTTGCTCATTTACTTTTACGAGTTAGAACAAGAAAGTACTCGGCAATCTTTTCGTTTTGAAAGAGTCTGAAAAGGGCTTAAAAGAGGACTCCATGATTTTCTCTTTTCGTATTTTTTAAGAGCATGAAAAGTGATAAAAGTATGCTAAAATGTCAAAATGATTCATCTTCCCTCCATAACCTATCCTGCACATTTAAACTCAATAACTCACCATAACTTCTCAAAAAATGTCATTTTCCCTCCAAAAAGGTTTTAAACATAAAAATTAATATTTTTTAGCTCTAAAAAACTTTATAAAAGTGGGAAAGATAAATTATTTTCACCAATTTCATTTTTACCATTTGAAAGTAGAGAGAGGAGTTTTTACCACTAGACTTCCAAGACTGATTTCGAGATAACTGGTGGACAAAATCATACACTGTTTCTTCTAGTTAGAAGATCTCTACTTAAATTAGATTTTCATCCATTTAAAATTTCATTTTAAGCTTTCATTTAATTTTTTGGGGCAAGACTATGTTAAAAAAGACACCCTCATCACTACGTTGTTTCTTTTTAGTCAGGCCTGCACAGGCCAATAAAATTTTCCATATCGAAAATCATGGTTTGTGCAAAATTTTACTATAAAAATCAACGCAGTTGCACCCTATTCGTAAAATGGCAGTTGCACAGGGACAGGGGGTTTATTTTAACCATTTTTTGGGCCAAAAAATACAAGAGATGAGTTTCTAAAATGATTCTAATCCTTTTAAAATGGTCATTTCAAGTCATTTGATCGCTCAAAATGGAGTGGAGGGAAAGAGAGCATGAGGCCAATGATTTGGCAGCTTTGGCAGATCTAGCCACCATGCAGGCTGCTAAGACTTATGGCTTCTTGAAATACTAGCTTATTCCTGGGATGAAATCTTAGGTAGATATGATGATGTGGCTGGTAAGGACTTGGAATGTCCAGGAATAACATTTTGTGATTTCCGATCATTGTGTTACCATTGACGTCGATGACATCTATTTCTTGACTGGGCTTTCTCATCGGGGAGCTGATATTTCACTATTCGGATAGAGGATGGGAGTAGATACTATTGATGTGTATCTATGACACTTTGGCTGGGGTGCACCACCCAAGGATGTGAGAATTGATTTTCATACCATCGAGCTCTTACCCTTGAGGATCATTACTTTCACTGTTTTCAAACTATGTGGTAGTGTTGCCCTTCATTTAGCCACGTAGGCACAGATGTAGATGGATGTGGAATGTTTGGAATCCATGGTGTACAATTGGTGTGAGGAAGTGGTGGTGAACATGAAGGGATAGTTGATTAGGTGTAGGAATGGAAAAGTGAAGAATTTTAGTTATGGTGCCATTCTTGTTGCTTTTTCCCTAGGGAGGATTCCTATCCTCCAGCCATAGTAGATTCTAGCATATGAGAGGGGTTCCAAGGATCCACACATGATAAGGTGGGTTGCACTAATGTCATGCCGTGGAGGTGATGGACAAGTAGTGAGGTATACTACAGAGTTCTGATGAGCCCCATAAATGGGCAATTATATGGGCTCATTTTACCTCCTAACATAACTTAATCCACCATTCTCATTAGTTTATTGCATGTTTTTTATTATATTTATGCTAATAGAGTGAGTTGGGTTGGTCATTATGCCTTGAAATCTAATGTGTGCTTATGCAGATTTTTGGTCAATTTTGGAGACAAAGTCAAAGATTTAGTGAATATTTGGCAGCAAATATTCGAAGAAAACAAGGGAGAGGATTTATAGGAGGATGTTACCCTCATTTATGACTCCCTACTTCGAATTATCCTTCAGAAAGCTCAGAGCACCAGTAGCCACATCAATGCACCAAAGAGGCAGCCGAGCAAGTGGAGTATAACTGCTGTCTATCTCAAGTTTTGGGAGGCAAGCCTCCCTAATTTTAATGGAGCTGTTGAAAGCTCTAGTTGTATAAGTAGAGAGGCAGAGGGCCTCATTAGGTTGTTGGATGTTATTCAATTTTTCGCACTTTTGTTGCAGCTTTGCTCTGCTCAACTTTGAGCTTACTTTTGCAGATAGTTTCATGTAATCTTACTGTTATTTTGATAATGAAGATGAGATTGTTTCTGAGCTAGCACTGAGTTATCTCAGATGGATGAAGCTCTTGGTTTAGGGCCCAATCCAAGTAGCCAAGCACCTCTTTTTTTGTATTTACATGCTTTGTTTCAGTTTATGAATGAGTTGTTGATAGATATATTTCTTTCTTAGTTAAGAATAGGTTGCTTTTGGTAATTTAGAAAGTTGTTTCCATTTCAATTTGCTGTAGCAGGTTGAATAGTGATAGAAGAAGATAAAAAAAGGCCATCAATAGAGCCTTGACCTCCTTTCTCCCCTCTAGGACCATGAACTAAGGCCAAGACCCTATTGCTGCCACAAAGAAACACAGATTTTCCTTTGCCATTGGATTTCTAGTGTTGCATCTTGTTAGAAGGTTAATGATTTGTTGTAGATCTATTTCATCATGCTCATTTCTATCTTTAAAATAAATTTCTTTCCGTGCTTTCTTTCCATATAGCATTTTGCAGCATTTACTTTCCTAGATCAGAATTTAGACTAGCTTGATGAACAATTCTGTTTTGTAGTGTAGCTAGTTTCTTTGCTTGCTTAGTTTCAGAGCTTGATTTCCAGTCCTCTTGTAGTACATCTCTACTTAAAATAAGTCAATCAATCATCCAGCACCATCTCTTTTTGATCCATGTTCCACAGGTCATCCAAAGTCCCTCACAAATCTGCCCTAATTTTCTGCACTTTTCTCATGAACTTTTCTCACTTTCCTTGAACAAGTCCAACCATCGTTCTCTTCCCTAATCTTCCTTGATGAACCTTAGACACCTTAACAAATCCTCCTAGCCATCATCTACCCTTTCCAGCCATTTTCCCACCTTCAAAACCTCTAAAAACAGCTCCCGGCACCCTCTTGTAGACCTCCTGTAGATCCCCATCAACCTCCTGTAGATTTTCCTGTAGGTGTCTTTTTGAAGTCCGATTGCAGGGAAAGCCTCCAGGAGGCCACCTGGGACCTCCTAGGACCCCTCTACTCCTTCCTACACCTCTGAAAACTCCAAATTCACCCTCCATTGCCACCTAATCGCTTCCACATTCATAAACAAATAAATTACATGCATGACAATTTCACCTAAAAATACATAAAAATCCAAAACTAAGTTTTTTTTTGTCATTTCCTTGTAGAAATAGCTTGAGTAGATGATGTTTACTTCCTAAGTATGTAATGGCATTAATTTTATGCTTTTTCACCTCTCTTTGTGCACAAGTAGGGTTAGCTAGTTAATTAGGGTTTGCTAGGTTTACTTCACATTTCAGTCTTCTTTCACTTTTTGCAAGTAGAGTAGCCTCTGTAGGGTCAGCTTTCCTTTCTTTCATCACATATAAAGCTTCTTCTAGAATTTATAGAAGTTGGCTTGAGCTCCTAGTGATCTTGCGCCAACTGACCAAGTGACAGCCTGTAGTAAGAACTAGTACTTGTGCATACGACATCGTTGCTTCCAAGTTTGTTATGAACTACTAGGTTGATAAAAGTAAAGTAGGAAGCCCAGGAGTTGTAGCATTATTGCTGCAATACTAGTTCTCACCAATTTTTGGCGCCGTTTCCAGGGAAGCGTTAGAGTATTGTGTGATTACTGCTTTTCTTCTATTTCCTACTACAATATTCTGCTAAGTAGTTTATTTCAGCAAAAGTAGAGTAGTTGTTTCTTTCAATTTCTGTGTTTCCTTGCTTTCATTTCAATTCTGAAATTTCCATTCCAGCAAAAGTAGATTAGCCATTTCCTTGCTTTCATTTCAATTCTACAATTTCCATTCCAACAAAAGTAGATTAGCTCTTTCCTTGCTTTCATTTCAATTCTGCAATTTCCATTCTAGCAAAAGCAGATTAGTCATTTCCTTTCTGCATTTCATTTGCTTTCCTTTTTCAGTTCTACAATGTCATTTCAACAAGTTCATTTTAGTAGTTGCAATTTGTTTGTTCAACCAATTTCAGTTTTGCAGGTACAAGCAGAAAAAAAAGGCAAAAACCAACCAAAAAAAAATTAAAAATCCTTTTCATGCCTCATAGGAGCAAAGATAATTCAGGAAAATTATTACCCAACATCCCCACCACATCACATAACACCCTTCTCTCTTCTTCAATGGCAGTGATCTAGAAGAACCTTTAGGTGAAAAACGAGAGATATTTGAAGAACCTATAGGGGAATAAGAAGAAGAAAACATCCCTCTTGAGACAATGGATGAGAACATAAATGTTAGGGGGAATGGAGAAATATTAGAGGGTACCTTTCCCATCCAAGAAACCAATGGGGACACTAAAATGAAAAACATAAGCCCTTCAGCCCTACCTCACTTCCATGGATTGACTATAGAAGATCTTGACATATTCTTGTTTGAGTTTGTTGTCATCTGTTGAACCTATGACTATGCAGAAGATGAGAAAAAGTTGAAACTATTCCCTTCTACCCTCAAGGATGCAGACTTGCACTAGTTCATGGGGTTACCTGATAATAGCATCACAAGTTGGGCTTAGATGTAGCAAACCTTCAATAACAAATATCAAAACTACTGTAGGTCAAAAGAAACCAACGAAGAAATCTTCCGAATGACCATGGGAAGTGATGAATCATTGGAAGATTATGAAGAGAGGTTCCAGCTCAGCTATAAAAGGGCTAGGTGCACACTTGACCCCGAACCACTGAAGCTGCTCCTACTCAGGGGAATTCCATAAGACCTTCTAGACACCCTCCATCTACTGGCTGGGGGAGACATCTACCAACTACCTTATGGAGAAATAAAGACTATTTTTAGAAACCATTCTAGGGAAGCCAGAAAGAGAGGTAGGGGGAGTCAACCCGTAGCTAGTACCTCCTCATCTAGTTCATCCATAAAAGGTGAACTTGGACACATGTTGGAAGACTTCAAGAGTGAGATGCTACAAACTCTTTCCATGCAAATGGATACCTTTCATATCAAAAGGAAACAAGAGGAAGCAGAAAGGACTTTTGCCATTTTTTGTCCTAGGTGCACCAGAAGGCATCCTAGGAACGAATGTCCATTGAACTCCATAGAGGTTTGTTTAGTCTGTGAAGAAGATCATTCTACAGATAAGTGTCCTTCCTTTCCTGGACTTAAAGTTGTATAACAAGGAGCCGAAGGAGCCACTGAACCACTCTATTTCATAAACCAAAGGAGACCGCATGGACCTAGACCATACCAGCAGGGAATGCGAGGGACATCTTAGGCATACTACAACCCCAACCCAGCCACTTCCATACCTTATTAGGGCCCTCCTACTCATCCTTCTTGGTCCACATCTCCTCCTTGGTCCTATCCATCTCAATATCATGCCCAACCAACTGCTCATGCATTTCAATCCTATTCTTAGCCACAACCTCAGTGGAATGCATCTCATCAGGGGTGGAGGCCCCAGTACAACTCTCCTCCCACTCTTTTGCCTCCACCACCTGCTCAATCACAACCATTGCCTCCTGCTCCACCAAGGCAACCCCAAATGCCTACTCAACTGAACCCGAACCCAAACAACAGATAGGCTTAGCAAGTATATAGTGGGGAACCATCATGCCCAACCTACGCTGTGGAGATTCAGGAGATTAACCTACGATCTGGGAAGGTTCTCCCAGATAGCTAGCCTCCCCCTCAGGACGTTGAAGAAGATAAAGAGGAAACTAAAACAAAAGAAATTCCACCCTTTCTTGAGAGACTATCCGGGACAACACAGCCCACCCCAGAAGAAACTAAACTTTTGGGAGAATTGAAACAGTTATGTGTAAAGATACCACTTCTCCAAGCCATAAAAAATGTGCTTATATACAATAAGATGATTAAAGATAAGTTCTTCAGGAATCCAAGAAAGCACAAAAGAGATGCCCCAACCATCAATGTCATAGTACAACTGTTCGACCTGATGTTGAGGCAGGTAATATGTCCGAAATATCTAGACCCTGGAAGTCCAGTAGTTGATGTCCACATCAATGGCACCATGATCCCACATACCTTGATTGATTTGGGAGCTACCATTAATGTGATGACAAAGGATACCATGCTCAAGCTCAAGCTCCAGGGCTCCTTGAGAAAGACCACGATAGTACTGTAGCTAGCAGACCGCTCCACTATGACCCCTGAAGGGATTGTGGAGGATGTGATGGTATCCATTGATTCTTGGGAGTACCCTACTGATTTCATAGTTCTCCAGTTGAAGGCAAAGCTCACTGGGTATCCTCTCATCCTGGGAAGACCCTGGTTGGCCACTACCAATGCTTACATCAGTTGTCGGGCTGGGAACATGACCATAAAGAATGGGCATATATATGTCCAAGAAACTAAACCTATACCCTCCTACCCAACCCATGCTAGAACATGATCTACCTCTCTGGTTGGAGGAGGAGGATGAGGATGAAGCCTATTTTGCACCACTGTGTGCAGTAGAGACTGACATGGGGGGGGGAAACCACAAAATGAGGATGATATCATTGGAAATTTAATTCAGAATCCATCCCCCAGTATTTTTCCATTAGAAGATCCAGTGAAGGAAACCTAAGACAATCCCCTAACTAATATCTGTGTGGCCGACCCGGCCTCTCTCCATGTTAAGAATATAGAGTTCGACCCAGAAAGAACCTTGAAAATCAACTCATCCCTATCCACCTCCCAAGAGAAGGAACTGTGCAGCTTATTAAGAAAACATTTAGATGCATTCGCCTGGAGTTATAAGGAGATGAAGGGAGCGCACCCTCCAGTATGTAGTCATCATATATACATTAAGGAAGATTGCAAACCAGTTAGGTAGCCTCAAAGGAGGATGAATCCAACCCTTAAAGACATTGTTAAGGAAGAATTGCAAAAACTACTTGATGCAGGATTCATCTACCCCATCTTTGATAGTGAATGAGTCTCTCCTTTGGTGCTAGTGCCAAAGAAAAATGGTAAGTGGATAATCTATGTTGATTATCGATAACTAAACAAGGCCACTAAAACTGACCATTTTCCTTTGCCTTTCATAAATCAAGTGTTAGATGGTCTGGCGGGAAAATTTTTTTCTCCTTCTTAGATGGGTTTAGTGGGTACAATCAGATTCAAATCAGCCTAGAAGACCAAGATAAGACCACTTTCACTTGTCCTTGGGGTACCTTTGCATATCGGGTCCTTCCTTTTGGTTTATGCAACACTCCAACCACTTTCCAGAGAGCAATATTGAGTATATTTTCTGAACTAGTTCATGATGCGGTGGAAATATATATGGATGATTTTACTCCTTATGGTTCTAAATTTCAAGAAGCTTAATCTAACCTAGGAAAATTTTTGGACAAGTGTATTGAAAATAACCTATCCATCAGTCTGGAAAAACATGAATTTTTGATAATTGAAGGGACTGTGCTAGGTCATGCAATATCTCAACAAGGATTGCAGGTGGACCCCAACAGAATTGCCATCATCCAAAGGGTCCCACCTCAAAATGTGAGGGATGTCTGAAGTTTCCTAGGCTTAGCAGGATATTACAAAAGATACATTAAAGATTTCAGTAAGTTAGCCTCTCCGTTGTTTGGTCTTTTGGGAAAAGATGTTGAGCTCATATGGATTGAAAACTGTCAAGAAGCCCTAGATACCTTGAAAAGGAAACTTGTGATTGCCCCAATTTTGAGAGGCCTAAACTGGGCCCTACCTTTCCACATTCATACAGATGCCTCGAACAAAGTAATAGGAGAAGCCTTGGGACAAATTGGTGAAAATTTACCTTATGCCATATACTTTATAAGTAAAAATTTGTCAAATGCAGAGTTAAACTACACAGTCACCGAGAAGGAAATCCTAGCTGTAGTGCATTCCTTGAATAAATTTAGACATTACATCATAGGTTATCAAACCTTTGTACACACTAATAATTCCACAATTAGGTATTTAATGAATCAACTAGATGTAAATGCTCGCATTATTACATGGTTGTTTTTACTGCAACAGTTTGATTTAACCATTGTTGATAAGCCTAGTAAAGAAAATGTTGTTGCTGACTCTTTGTCTAGAGTAAATTTTCCTGTAGGTGAGGAAGGAATGGTGGATGATCAAATGCCAGATGACCACCTATTTTCTATCTCAGTACTCTCTATATGGTTTGCTGATATGGTAAATTACTTGGTTTCAGCACAGTTCCCACCACACCTATCCTCGAAAGAGAAGAGCAAGATCGTGAGGAAAAGTGCTCCTTTCACTTGGATTGGGAGAAATTTCTTCAAACTAAGCCCAAATCAGATATTGAGAAGATGTGTCAAAGAGGAGGAAGTTTTTGACATTCTCCTCACCTGTCATGACGGGCCTTGTGGAGGCCATTTTGCAGCAAAAAGGACTGCCTTCAAAATCTTGCAAGTAGGTTACTATTGGCCCACCCTTCATCAAGATGTGAAGAGATATACCAGCCAACGCAATCGATGCCAAAGGATGAGATACCCATGCAACCTCAAGTGAATTTTGAGCCATTTGAGAAGTGGGGCATGGAATTTGTGGTTCCTATCAACCCTCCTTCAAAACAAAGACAATACATCATTGTGTGTACTGATTATCTGAAAAAATGGGCAGAGACAAAAGCAATCAAGGAAGCAATAGAGGAAAAAGTATCTAAGTTTTAAAAGAGAACATCTTCTATAAGTTCGGGTATCCAAGAGAACTAGTTACAGATCAAGGCAGTCAGTTCACTTCCAATTTGATTGAAGACCTGCTCACGCATCATAAAATCAAGCACAGGACTTCCACCTCTTACCATCCATAAGCCAATGGGTAGGTGGAAGTCACTAATAGAGCTTTGGAAGGAATTCTGACCAAGGTAATGAGCAGTAGCAGAAAATATTGGGCGGATAGACTAGTTGAGGCCACCTGGGCCTACAACACAACATGGAAAACCACCACAGGATTCACACCCTATGAACTGGTCTATGGGAAGAAGGCTTTGTCGTCAATAGAATTTGAATACAATACACTAAAGATGGTAGCTCAACTGGACCTAGACCTCAGCGATGCATAGAGGGAAAGGCTACTCCAACTCGATGGATTGGATGAACAAAGACTGCAGGCCCTTCTCCACACAGAGGTAGTTCAACTTCAAAGGAAAATATGGCATATTCAAAATATCAGGGAGAAGTAATTCCAAGAGGGAGATTGGGCACTGCTCTATGACTCAAGGTATAAAGACTTCAAAGGCAAGCTAAGGACAAGATAGATGGGACCCTACACTGTGGAAAAATGCAATGACAATGGTTTAGTTCTCATCAGAACCATTGATGAGGAAGCCATCCCCATGCTTGTCAATGGAAAGAGGTTGAAAATTTACAAGAAACGGCTCTCCAAGCAAGAGTTCATTGGAGATTTGAATAAGACAGTTTTGGTAGTGGAGCAGGTCTCAGCCTCCACTCCACCCACTTACTAAAGAAGCAGAAAGAAAAAAGAAAAATAATAAGGTCTCAAGTGAAAACCTCCATGAGGCGCTTGAGTTCCATATTGGGTTGAAAACCTCTTTTGAGGTAGCCCAGTGATGACAAAAAAAAACAAAAAGAGAGAATAAGATCCCTGGGTGAAAACCTCCCTTGGAGGCACCCAGGGTTAGGCAATTAGGGTGAAAACCTCCTGGAGGCACCCTAGTTGTCTTTCAAAAAAAAAAGGGAAAACAAAGAAAAAATAAAGAGGAAATTGAATTTTAACATGCATTGCAAGTTACAGGTGGATCACAAGAAGTAAGAGAAGATGCTACAAAGCTTATTTCACCTCCTACATACTCTTCTCAATTATTTCTAGCCTTTCTTCCACCTCACTATGTGTTTTTTTCGAACACTGTGTATCCTACAGGAGGCCCTGTGTGTTCTACAGGAGGCTCCTATAGAAATCACAGAGAGCTTGAAATGGATTTTAAAAATAGTTTGAGGAGTTGGGAAGTTTCATGAAAATCCTGTAGGCCCTCCTATAGCTATCCATCCTCCTGGCCATCCATCCCACACCTGCACCACCTCATTATCATGGATTTCTTCCCTTCCTATAGAAAAAACACAAAAACCAGTTTTTAGAAAAAACAAAGAAATAAAAGGAACATCACCTCCAAAGCTCACCTGCAGCCTACCAAATACCTCTCCATCACCATCAACATATTTGGTAGCATCCTCATAGCTCCCAGCACAATAATCAGCTAAAATTTTTAAAGGGAGAAGCAGCTACAGGAGCTCCAATAGGATTTCTTGTAGCAGCTAATCCCCTTAAAATCAAGGCACAACAACAAAATAGGTTTAGCCATAGGATTGAAGAGGATGCCTGAAGTAGATCTAGCCAGAGGGTACCTACACAAAGCAAACAAGCCACACATCAGAGAGCAGAAAGCATACAGTAGAGGATATACATGCATGCAACAACTCAAATTCGAGCATGCAATAACAAAGAAACCAAAATGCACCACAACACGAACATTCGACTTGCAGGTAAGTGTCTAACCCTCTCCCTTGTTGCATCTTTGTAATTGAAAATATGCATAAGTGAATGAGATGGTGAGGGTTGAATGATAAAGGTCATCCAGTTGATTGCGCTCATCCGGAGATGCCACCACACGCGTGCCTAGTCAACTCACAGAAAATCCAAAGGACAGGTAGTGGAGGTTATACAAAGTCCAATGGACTCCGATGCAATGATGGGAAGTGATTTTGGGAAAGACTCATGAAGGGCCATGTTGATAGAGGAGTGGGGACCAACGGTCCAAATATGGCAATGTACATTTCTTCCAGCTCACTCCATCACCGAAAATGTCTAAAAGAAGAAATAAGTATTCCTCCTCGAAACTCCTTCACCACCTTTTCTTCCATTTGTCCTCGTTCACTTAGCTACAACAAGCTCCATACCACCTCCATAGCCTCGAACACATCTTTCTCTATCGATTTCAGCCAACCTTCTGCTATCAGAGTCCTACAGGAGCAGTAACAGGTTCTACAAGAATGAGTTCTATAGGAGCACCTACAGCCAGTTCTATAGGAGGGACAGTAAGCAATTTTTAAAGAGGAAACATGGGGCTTTTGCTCAAATTCTGGCTTGAAGAGGTAGGTTCTGTACAGACCCACCTTGAATATTAATATGTGCAGGAAATGATACAGTTTTAAGGAGGAATTGAGCCTATAGAAGAGGAAGAATTCCATAAAAACATTTTTGCCTATTTTCTTAAAAAAACAAAAACACACAGTTTTTCTCTATTTCCCGTGTCTTCAAATTTTTTGTCTCCATCTCTACCTGGGGTGTTCCAAAATGGTATAAGAAAAATGACAGAGGGATTCATGAGGAAGGAACCCATAAATTTAGTCAGGTTCCATGAACATCCCAAGGTGGTAGCCATTTTCACCAAAGCCAATTGGATGCCATTTTTCGAAAAATGTCGAGGGTTTGATAAGGAAGTGGCTTAGGAGTTTTCCCTTGCTTTAGTACCTCATTCAAAGACCCATGCCACTGTTACTTTTAGAGGTCTCACCATGGAAATCACCCCAGAATATATCAGCAGAGTTACCAGTGTCCCCCTTGGATTACCTTGGTGCAAAGATGAAAAGCCAAATGAGACAAGTTGGCAAGAAAACCTTCTTCCAACCAGATGAACATCCTATAGAAGAAAAAAATGGCATTAAAATAACAAGCGTACCTTACCCTTGGGATGAGTTCAGTTACCAATCATCAAGTATATTTCCTATGAAGGCAGGTATAGCATAGTTTATGGCTACCATTTTAGACTTCCCCATGAGCTGAGATATGGCATGAACATTCCCACACCCCAAAAACTCGACATCCCCTATTTTCTTGTGCAGTCCCTTATAGACTCTAGCATTAAGTTAAAGGCAGGAGGTCTAGATCAGTTGGCTCTCCATGGGTTAATTAAACTATTAGTGTAAGAAGCCCTCCACACCTTCACCATCCCCATAGCATGGGAAATCTTAAAAAATATGACAAGAGAAGATGATATAAAGGCCCTCTCATATGACCACAGTCCATCAGAAAGTGAAGGGGAGGAACATCAAGAAGAAGAAGTGGAGGAAGCTGAGCAACAAATAGAGGAGAAGACACTAAAACAAAGGAGGAAACTAAACCAGAGGAGGAAGAACACAAAACAAAGCAAGAGGAAACAAAATCAGCAGAGACAAAGAAGACAAACGGAGAGGAACAAGGGGTAGAAAAGACAGAAGTGTCTCCTGAGACCCTAGAAAGGGAGGAAGTAGCTACTCTTGCTACCCTCAGCACCCCTGTTAAACCAAAACAAAAGAGGAAGAGGCAAACATCAATGTACATCAGGGCTTGGAAGAGCACAAGGATAAAAATGGGAAAACCACAACCATCTTCAACCATGCGTATTGTAATTGAAGATTCACCCACTGTCAGAGGGGAAGAATATCTCTCTAAAACCCCCATCACATATGAAAGAGGAAGTCCCAGATCTTCCACTTGGAAGGAAAGAGTGAAACTACAAGACTGAAAAATAGCTCTATAGGAAGCACAAATTGTTCTACACGAGACCCTAACTAAGCTACAAGAGATCAAAAAACTGGAACAAAGGGTAGAAGAATAGCCAAAGGGGAAGGAGGAAACAACAGAGACCCAAGAACTTGACTCCCAGCCTAGTTTGGGCTCTTATTACAATCTCCTTGAGGGTGGAAAATCATTCCACAGAAATTTTCAGTCCCACTTTTCTTTGAAACAAAAAATGAGTTGCTAAGAAAACAACTGCAAGAAAAAGAGACACAATTGGCATGCATGGCGAATTGGTCTATGGAGGCGCTACAGTGTAGGATACTAGCAAAATCATATGGAGTATACCTCAAAGACCAATAGTTGTAGTTTCAGATCAAGACTTTGGCATAGAGAGGCACCATACCTTTCCAAGATTATAAACCATTTACATACCTCTGTGACCAAATTTCAGTAGAAGACAAGGAAAAGATAGTAGAGTTTTATTTGCATAACTTGTCCCTCACTAATATGAACCTATGGGACCCAATGCTAGGCTAGGGGACTTGCAACTGATGGCCATGGCATCATGGATGAATCATGAGGAGAAAAGGGCAACATAAATAAAAACGTAGATGGCAAAAGATAAAAATGAACCCTTAATGGTCAAAGCTGAGCCATCAGACCCCATGGCTCTCATCAGTGCCCACCATCTGCTTGCAAATAATCCTCAAAGTGCCCCTAAGTATATCAATGAGCAAGCTCATGCCATTGCACATTTTGAGGACATGGAAATATTACTTGGGGAAGATTGTATTCATGCTTGTATGAGGAGGTGGAACACTCTCCCACACAGTCTGTAAAACAAGGAGTATCACTCCCCAACAAGGATGAAAGAAGAATTAAGGAGAGTGCCACTATACAAGCGCTCTATGCAGAGTTTGAAGGCCAATTGGGTTGGCATCAAATTGAGTCCCCCACTAATACTAGGCCTACTGGAAGGTAGAAAAGAGGAAGAAGAACAACAGCAGTGGGAAGAGGTGGACAGAAAGGTAGGATTCCATGAAAAGGAAGAGGATCTCACATCATAAGCATGGGATGCCATGGAGGCCATCAGGGCCATCAAAGATGAGGAGATGGACTAGTTGCTTAGAGGATGAGCAACACATTCAGTAAGGGGGTGATGATGAGCCCCATAAATGGGTAATTATATGGGCTCATTTTGCCTCCTAACTTAGCTTAATCCACCATTATCATTAGTTTATTGAATGTTTTTTATTATATTTATGCTAATAGGGTGAGTTGGGTTGGTCATTATGCCTTGAAGTCTAATGTGTGCTTAATGCAGATTTTTGGTCAATTTTGGAGACAAAGTCAAAGGTTTAATGAACATTTGGCAGCAAATATTCGAAGAAAAAAATGGAGAGGATTTATAGGAGGGTGTTACCCTCATTTATGACTCCCTATTTCGAGTTCTCCTTCAGAAAGCTTGGAGCACAAGCAGCCACATCAACGCACCAAAGAGGTAGCCGAGCAAGTGGAGTATAATTGTTGTCTATCTCAAGTTGTGAGAGCCAAGCCTCCCTAATTTTAAGGGAGCTGTTGGAAGCTCTAGTTGTATAAGTAGAGAGGTAGAGGGCCTCATTAGGTTGTTGGATGTTAGTCAAAATTTCGCACTTTTGTTGCAACTTTTCTCTGCTCAACTTTGAGCTTACTTTTGTAGACAGTTTCATGTAGTCTTATTGTTATTTTGATAATGAAGATGAGATCGTTTCTGAGCTAGCACTAAGTTACCTTAGAGGGCTAAATCTCTTAGGTTAGGGCCCAATCCAAGCAGCCAAACACCTCTTTTTTTTTATTTATATGCTTTGTTTTAGTTTATGAATGAGTTACTGATAGATAGATTTCTTTCTTAGTTAAGAATAGATTGCTTTTGGTAATTTAAAAAGTCGTTTCCATTTTAGTTTGCTGTAGTAGGTTGAATAGTGATAGAAGAAGATACAAAAAGGCCATCAACAGAGCCTTGACCTCCTTTCTCCCCTTTGGGACCATGAACTGGGGCGAAGACCCTATTGCTACCACAAAAAAACACAGATTTTCCTTTGCCATAGGATTTCTAGTGTTGTAGCTTGTTAGAAGGTTAATGCTTTGTTGTAGATCTATTTCATCATGCTCATTTCTATATTTAAAATAGATTTTTTCCTATTCTTTCTTTCCATATAGCATTGTGCAGCATTTACTTTCCTAGATCAGAATTTAGACTAGCTTGATGAACAATTCTGTTTTGTAGTGTAGCTAGTTTCTTTGCTTGCTTAGTTTTAGAGCTTGATTTTCAGTCCTCTTGCAGTACATCTTTGCTCACAATAAGTCAGTCAATCAGCCATCACCATCTCTTTTTGATCCATGTTCCATAGTTTATCCAAAGTCCCTCACAAATCTGCCCTAATTTTCTGCACTTTTCTCGTGAACTTTCCTCTCTTTCCTTGAACAAGTCCAACCATCTTTATCTTTCCTAATCTTCCTTGATGAAACTTAGACACCTTAACACATCCTCCTAGCTATCAGCTACCCTTTCCACCCATTTTCCCACCCTAGAAACCTCTAAAAATAGCTCTTGGCATCCTCTTGTAGACCTCCTGTAGACCTCCTGTAGATCCCCTGCAGCCTCCTGTAGATTTTCTTGTAGGCGTCTTTTTGAAGTCTGGTTGTAGGGAAAGCATCTAGGAGGCCACCTAGGACCTCCTAGGACCCCTCCACACATTCCTACACCTTTGAAAACTCCAAAGTCACCCTCCATCGCCACCTAATCTCTACCACATTCACAAACAAATAAATTACATGCATGACAATTTCACCTAAAAATACATAAAAATCCAAAAAGATGTTTTTTTCTCATTTCCTTGTAGAAATAGCTTGAGTAGATGATGTTTACTTCCTAAGTAGGTCATGGCATTAATTTTATGGTTTTTCACCTCTCTTTCTGCACAAGTAGGGTTAGCTGGTTAATTAGGGTTTGTTAGGTTTATTTCACATTTCAGTCTTCTTTCACTTTCTGCAAGTAGAGTAGCCTCTATAGGGTAAGCTTTACTTTCTTTCATCACATATAAAGCTTCTTTTGGAATTTATATAATTTGGCTTGAGCTCCTAGTGATCTTGCACCAGCTGACCAAGTGACAGCCTACAGTAAGAACTAGTACTTGTGCATACAACATTGTCGCTTCCAAGTTTGTTACGAACTACCGTGTTGATAAAAGTAAAGTAGGAAGCCCAGGAGTTGCAGCATTATTGCTGTAATACTGGTGCTCACCAAGTTGTTTGACTGGTTAGCCTAACATATTATTTCGATTGAGGACTTTTCGTATGCTGGGATGGATTACAGAGTTGATCTTGATATTCCACTTCCAACTGGAATTGAGTGGGGTGGTCTAGGTGAGAATTTTTTTCATTTTGACATGTTTCAATATTTTAAAATTTTTATATGTTTTTTTATCTTCAAAGGCCAATTATCTGAAAAGCATGTGGAGATGTGGTCCAAACTTGACCAGCCAAGCTGAGACGATTTGATAGACGAGGCAAGCAACCTATAGCAGCTGTGACAACAAACCAAGAGGTAGAGGATATCTTGATAGAGGTTGAACACAACCTTGAGAGGTTGAATTCGAACATCCCAGAGATTGGGACTGATGACATTCCTCGCGTATATCAGAGACATGTAGTTGGGGTTCCATGACCCATCATACATTTTCTGCATCGAGTTGCTCGTGCTATCATTTTTTTATCATGAGCATAATCATGCTTAGTTGTTCTAGTTTCTAGGACCACATTTTGATTTTTGGTGCTAGCATATTCAAAAACTAAAAGGCCACGGGGCCTTATGTCATCGAATGACATATTTTGTAGACACACACTTTTATACAAACTCTATTTTAATGAAAAATCTACTACTTTTGCCTATTTTTTATATTGATCAATGTATGAATGAATATTGCTTTTAATTTACAAATGTTGCAAATGTCTATTTAAAACATGATTCACCAATGCATCTATCAATGTGTTTAAATATATAGGAATGTGTTGATATTCAATATAATCAATTTTCCTTTCCAAAAGACAAACTCGTAAAATACTTTTAAGATGGTTGGACTCCTTATTGTATAGACACAGTTTAAATGTAATACCACGAGTTATGAATCTAACCTAATGATCAAATTCCATATACCAAATGTGATGGCATAAACTTATAGCTCAATGATTGCGCTATATTTCGCTATGTTGTTTGTTATTTGACTGAGACATATTCCATGAATAGAGACTAGCTCATCACTTGGTGAATATATAACCCCCACCGCAGAAGATAAATTCCAAGTACTATGACTAGCACCATCATCAAAGCCATTGTAATTCTAAGAGAACGTCGACATCTGCAAACCAAGTGTATAAACAATATGAAAAGGAGAAGTAGTAAAAAATGTAAAAAACATTAATTGTCACACATACCTAGAAAAATGGTAAATAATGTGTAGATCTTCACCAAAATTTTATGCATAATATTTCTTTAGGTAAATAGCATTTCTAGGCTTTCTCAAATGAATACCATCATAATCAACCAACTCATAGGCGCCTTTAGCTAATATGCATTTTATGAGATAAGGGCCATGCCACATGGGTTTGAACTTTCCTGCACCTAACTTGTCATGAGCTTGATCATAAACCAAGACTAGGTCACCTTCTGAATATGAACAAGAATTAACGTTTTGATCAAACTAAGTTTTGACACGTTTTTTGTTTGCCAAGCTAGCTAGTTCGGCATCATGATGATTTTCATCTAAATGTGCTAAATGTACAAGGCATTCTTCATCTGCAGAGGTAGCAAGTAATAATTTGATAGCTAGTTTTAGGGATTTCACATTCAATGGGTAATACTGCTTCCAAACCATAAACATGTTGGAAAGGAGTAAAACTAGTAGATGTCTTTGCAGTAGTACGGTAAACCCACAGTGTTGAAAAGAACATAGAATGCCAGTTTCCTTTATGAATACCAACTATCTGTTTAATCATATTGGTTAAAAATTTATTGATAGCTTCGACCTAACCATTAGCTTGTGGATAATACAAAGTAGAGATATCATGGTGTAGGTCGAGTTGTTTGGATAATTTGACCATCATAAAGTAACGAAAATGACTACCATGTTCTGTAACAATAGATTGTCGGACACCAAAGTGAGCAATCACATGATTAAAAATGAAAATTGTTGCCGTTTTGCTGTTGCCTCTATATGTAGGCATCACCTCGGTCCATTTCATAACATTATCGACTGCAAGGATAATATACCCATTCCCCCTTGCAGAGTGACGGTTATAGGCGATGAAGTCAATGCCCCATTTGGAAGAAGGACCGACAACTATGATAGGGTGAAGAGGAGCTGGAGGTTCTCGCATTTTGCGATCATAGATTTGGAAATTATGGAATTTACGAACTGTAATAATGCAATATTTAAACATTGATGGACAAAAATAGCTAGCACATAATATCTTTTGGGCATTAGCATGCCCATACATATGACCACCACACGCTCCAATGTGGCAGTCATTTAATGTTTTTTTAGCCTCTTGGAGAGTCAGAGAATGTCAGAATATAGAATTGACACCACAACAACAAAGAGTGCCGCCAATAATATTATATTCTTGGGATTGAGATCGGATTTGATGATGATCAATTTTGGATAACTCAGGCATAAATTTTTGTGTTTGGAGATATATAATGATATCTCCATACCACAAATTTGACATACTAATAAGAAAGAGAGATTCGTTAGCAAAATAATCTTCTGCTACAGTTTCTATATCAGTATGAGGAAGGTCACACAATAGCTCAGCGAAAATCAAATATTTCTTTGATTTGGATTTTTCTTATTCCAAATCAAACTCTTGTAAGATAACTATCCACTTGGAGTATTTTCCCCCTAGAAATTATTTAGTAAGAATGTACATCATAAGGTGGCAATTTGAAATGGAAATTGTTTTTCAAAGAAGTATATAGTGACAGAATCGTTAAACAACTTGTAGAGTTGCCAAGGATAGCTTCTCCACATGTGCATATTTAATCTCGGTTTTAGTGAGACTTCTACCCAAATAGTAAGTCACATGTCCATTGCTAGAATCATCCTCTTGGACTAACACCATGCCAATGGTGGCATCAGATGCGGCTAAGAACAGGAAGTTAACTTGATGATAATCGGGTGGATGCAGTAATGGCGCATTGGTTAGTGCATGTTTTAATGCATCAAAAGCTTTATCAGTAAGCTCATCCCAAATAAATGGAATGCCCTTTTTCAACAATCGAGTAAAACCCTGGGTTAGTTTGACATAATTGTGGATGAATCTGTGCAAAAAGTTTTCTTTCCCTTGCAAACTTTGGAGTTGAGTAAGGCTAGAAGGATTAGGCAAATTCAAAATTTCCTCTACCTTGAGGGGATTGACACGAATTCCTTCTTTCTAAATGATGAAACCTAGAAGCCAACCTGATTGTACACAAAAAACACATTTGTGTGGATTTAAGTGAATATTGTAGTGCTTGCACCTAATGAAAATCATGTTTAAGTGCAATGGGTGATCTTCCCTTTTCATTGAATGAGTTGGTGGGACATCTAAATAATGTTGAACAATATGCTTAATATCATGGAATGCATAAGACATTGCTCGTTGAAAAGTCGCACCAACATGTTTTAGGCCAAATGGGAGTTTGCGATAAGAAAAAGTTCCCCATGGGCATATAAATGGGGTTTTATATTGATCAGTGAGGAGTATGTTTATCTAATTGTAGCCAGAAAATCCATCCATGAAGGAAAAAATTTCATTCCCGACACAGCCATTGACAATTTGGTCGATATACGGAGTTGAATAATTCTCCTTGGGACAAGCTTTATTAATATCTTGGTAATCAACAAATACTTGAATAGTTCCTTGGTTTTTATTAACGCACACAATATTTGATACCTAATTAGTCAAAGGAATGGGGTAGATGAATTATGCTTTCAGCAATTTTTCAACCTCAGTCATGATAGCAACATATTTTTGTGGATGTATAGGATGTAATAATTGTCTAATGGGCTTATCATTTGGATAAGTTTTTATTTTATGTACAACTATGCTATGGTTGATTCTTAGCATTTGTTTGTATGACCAAGCAAAGATGCCACATAATTCCTGAAATAGGGATTTATAAGTTTGAATTTCTTCTAAAGAACAAGAACCTCATATGTGAATATTTTCAGTTATCCTGGGTTTCATTGAGGTATCTATGTGTATCATTGCCAATATGTTCCCTAAATTCTATTCAGGACTAGAAGAAAGGGTGGATATTGGACATTGAGGATTACTAAGGGTGTAAGATGAAAACATATACAGGAAATTATTCTCAATTTTGTCAAAGTATGGCAAGAAGGTTGAAAAATGATTAGTATCGCTCCATGGAATTTTTTCCAAGGTAATAACTTCCATAATCCCTTCATCAGTTAAAAAATTTGTGTTAAAGAGATCAGGCATAGAGATTGGTTCCAAGCTTGACAAATGAGAATATTCATCAATAATTGTATTCATTCGATTGTATTCAAATGTTGATGAGTTGGAAAAGGATTGAATTACCTCATAGGCTAACTCAAAAGAGCTACGAGGCATTTCACTGCCATATAAGATCATTTCTAATTCTGAAGGTACTTTCCACAAATCCCCTAATTCAAAAGTACTTGATGTAATCATGTTAATATGGGCATAATTATGAGGGAAATTGGGTGGAGGGAACGTGGGAGTTCCCATCAAATATGAGTCTTTGAGAATACCAACACCCACTTCTTCATATGGAGTCATTGGTTTTCCAACAAAAGGCACAATACAAGTGGAATTAGGGTCTGAGGTATAGTAGGATAATTGGCCTACTTTCACAATTCTTCCTTTGTGAAGAAACATGATCATCCTAAAATATTATGAGACTACTGATGCCATGGCATAATTCCAACTCTAACCAAGAAAATTTTTATAGTCAAGTTGAATGTCGAAAACATCAATGCCTATTGCAACCATTTTTCCCTCTAATTTGATTGGTAAATAATTTAAATGTTCATATGGACAAAAACCTTTTCCATCAAAGGATTTCAAAGTCATGGGAGATTGATTGATTGTTGGAGAAACCAAAACTTTCCATAAGGAAATGGACATAATACATGTCAATGCCCCTTCGTCAATCACTGTTCGAAAAACTCCTCAAGTTTTGACATGAATTGGTATTTGAAAAGCTAGTTGGTGCAGGAGACGTAGGACATTATTTTCGAGTTCGAAAACAATAAAATTGGAGTCATGAGGATCTAATTATCATATGGCTAATAATAATAACTTCCTTTGTGTTGGACAAGTTTGTAGCACTTGAAGAGACGACATTTTCGAAGGTTATGTAGCCAAATCTTCGAAGATGTTATAGTTTTGAGCAGCCCTAGCATGAGTATTAAAGGTTGACTTTTGAAGAATACGCTTAGGAGGTGAACAAATTATCATATCAGGGTTTTGTTTTTCAATATGCAATGGTTCGGGATAAGGAGGAGTAGATGTGGAAGTTTGACCAACTCAAATGGAGTCATTTCCATATTCAACATGAATCTTTGACATGTAATCTTTGGATCTCGTTGCTACCATAACTTTAGAAGAAATCCTCATGATATATGCCAATGTGGATAATGAGGATTGTTCATGAGAAACCATTTTACTGTCTTGGGGAGGAAAATGATCCTTCAAAACAGTGGGTGTGGGTGGACTTTTGAAAAATTTGGAAACCTCGGCACGATGTGGGAAATCCTTGGTGTAATGATATTCATCACAAATTAGGAAAGGATACCCAGGTTTCTTCTTTTCATAAGATGGTTCATCCCTGTTTGATTTCTCCTTAGAAAAAGTGTCTTTTTTAGCTTTCCCTTTTCCCTTTTTCTTATTTACGGATTTCTTACCCTTTCCAGTAGATGACTCTACGACATTAATTTCTGAAGTAATTTTGGGAGAAGGATCTTCTTCAGGTGAATTAGATAGAGTCAAAATATGAGTTTTCATAGAATTTTTCTTTTTGTTCTTATATTTTTGGCTCACATAACCAACCATGTCATCTACAACATGTGATCCTGTAAGGGTTGGATTAGTTTGACTGGGTCGGGGTAAGTCTGGGATCTTTTCATACAAAGTACTAGACTGAGTATAAACAATATCAAGGTATTGAGCACAAGAAATTACCTTCTCTTCAGTTACAACACCCCCTTTGCCCACATCTTTAGTCATTACTGGTAAAAGAGATTTTATGAACCATTTAGCCAAAATCTAGTCTGGAATGTAAACTTTAACCAGGCAACGTCTTCATCTCCATTCATGAATGTGATATGAGATATGAGTTTACATTGACTACTTCAAAGAAGTTAAAATTTTGGTTCCATTATCATATCGAGTGGGAAACTAAAAATGGGTCAAAAAAGTTGTAGTAAGGGCATTAAATGTGTTGAAGGAAGCGCATGACAATGCTACATACCATTTGGCCATCGAACTGGTTAAGGCTCGTTTTTTAAAAAGTCATAATCTAATAGAATCGTCAATTAATGAGTTGGACGCACACCAAAGATGATAGGTCATAACATGGTTAGATGGATCTTTTCCCAACTTACCTTCAAACTTAGGAATATCATTGGGCAACTTAGTAGGAATGGTTGGCCAAAAAAGTAAATAAAGAAGTGGATCATTAGTTAACCAAGAGAGGTCAAGAAAATCCAAAGTTGCAATGAAGGGTAACTGACAGTTAAGATCCTAAGATGGATACTAGTAACCCTGAGGAACGAGTCCCATACTGGGAGGAGGATACCCAGGATATCCTAGGATAGCCTAAGAAGTTGGAATTTGCATACCTCCTAGATATCTAGGATGAGTCATACCATATTGCAGTTGTATAGGTTGTTGAAACATATGACCTGGGTAGGGTTGATTCTGAAAAGGGAGACTCTGACCCATTTGACCTTGAACGAACTTTCCTTGAAAGGGTTGATTTTACAAAGGTTTACCCTTGAGAAACTGAGTTTGAAAAGGTGGATCTTGAACAAACTGACTTTGGGGTAGACCTTGGAAAGGTGGCCCTTGAAACGGTACTTTCATTTATGGGACATTAGGCTGTACAACATGTATTTTGGGTATTGACGGAGTTGTAGCAATGGATTGAACACCAGATACCTGAGGTAAAGATTGAACAAGGGGTTGCACCATAACTTGTGATATAAGTGGGATAGTTTCTTGCAATACCCTTGGAATGGGAGTTTGAGGCGAACCTAAACCTGGGTTCTAAAAAGTTGTTGGTATAACAGACTATACCAAGGTTTGGGGAGAACTTAGGAGAGGATGTTGAAGTGGTTGTTGGGTAGGTGTTGATGGATTAACCTAGACAGTTGGTTGGACTTGAAAAGGCATACCTTGAAAAGGTATTTATTGTATAGGTTGTCCATGAGGTTCAACAGGTTGATACAAAGGAACTTGAGAATAATATGGAATTGACTGTTGATTTAATGAATGGTTCCAGATTGTATTCATTCTAGCGTAAGGCATTCCAATGATGGGTTAAGGCATAACATGCTAACCAAAACTGGTTTGAGGCATTTGAGCATAATTAAGGTAATTCTCGGCAGGGGGTTTCCCCCTAGCTGTAGGGTAAGATCCACTAAAAGGTTGTCCTCCAAGTGGAGGATATGACATTTTCCCCCTAGGCAGGTAATAACCACTTGTTGGGTTGGTTTGTGGATTTCCAACATTACCAGAAATCATATTAATAAATTGTTCATATGTCAAACCTTCATGGGTAGGGTTGATTACACCAGTTGGCATGTTCAAAGATGAGTTCGAGGAAGAAGCTCCTACAAGAGAGTAATATCCAAGTGGTATAAAACCACCATATAGTGTTGACTCTAGAGAAGTAGACCAGTCAAAACCTGGTACGGTAGAGTAAGGAGTCGTGTATCGTGGAATCCATTGTCCTAAAAGTTCAAGGGTGTGAAATACCAAGGGTCAGGGTGAAGAGATCTAAACAAAATCTCTAAGATGTATGTAGGTTCATTAGTAGAAATTATGGGTTCTTCCTCTTTGTTAGAAAAAAGTTCTTCAATGGCAATGAGACTAGGAGAGATACTATTAGTAATAATGAGTTTCACATGAGGTGAATCTGTAGGATATGGAATATGCACTGCAGGAGATGTATAAGTCTCAAGCTCAGAAATATCATACTCAGCTTCATCAATATTTGGTTAAAAAATGGGATTTGTATATGAAAAGTCTCCAATATCTGATTCAGTTTGAATGAGTTTAGGAATTTGTAAATTGGTTCCTTCTGAGTGTGATGTTAATCTCTAAGTTTGATAAAATTTAGTTTCTATTACTTCAAGGCCTAAAATAGTAGATGTTATCGGTTGATTAACTTTAATTCCTCTTACATTAGAGTCTACAATAGTAGAAGTTTTAGTTTCTGCTGTAGTTCTGGATCTTGATGATTTAGATTTTTCAGCTTTAATCTTTTCTAACTAACTCAGTGTATACTCAAGGGGATCCCCGCGTATTCTACATGATTATATTGGTAATTCCACCACAATGAAGAATTTTCAATTGATCAACTACACAATATCTAAATTACACCTAAAGTATCTAAAAAGTAAAAAGAAACACAAAAAGTAACACACGCTAAAAATCTAGGAGTTCAAACCATACAAACTGAGTCTTCATAGAGATTAATAATGACTAGTTGGTGATGAAATCCAACGTCGCAGTGATCAAGGTGAAAATCTTTATAGAAATGAGCATTTGGAACTAGTTACCCTAACAACCTGCTTAATGAAATAGTTTGGTGCAAGCAACTCTGCTATAAACCATCTTGAGCAAATATTACCCTCCAAAAAGTCTAAGTGAGTCTAGCCAACATCTGTTCTAGGTACAACAAGAACTTCCCTCTGTAGTCACCTTAGGTAGAGCCCTAGAATTATAGTCAATAAGTTTACCAAATACAACAATTTTACCTGGGGGGAGAGTCGTAGATCAGACGTACATGCAAGGGAAGAGTAACAAGCTCAATCCCCTTGAAGGCTCCTCCACATGATCAATTTGAGGTTTACTTTCCTGTGACCCCATGTACCATTTGGTAATGTTGTAATACTTGCAAATCCATATATCTAGGATGATGAACTGGGTATGATCATTGATGAGCCTCATCATTGGGTAAATATATGGACCTTAAGTCACCTCCTAGCAGTCAAATCAACTCTTCTCACAATTTATTACATGTTCTAATTATATTTTGTTTAATGAGATGAGTTAAATTTAGATATTATGCCTAGTGGAATAATATTTATTGAATGCGGGTTTGAAAGAGAAAATTGAGGAATTTTGGCAAGATTAAGGTTTGAAACTCAAATGGAACAAGGGAGAGATATTGTAGGAGGTAAATCCTCCTCATTTACTCCTCCCTCATTCAAATATTCCTCCATTAATCACACCAGAACAGAGTACAATAAGCCAAGTCATGAAGATCAAAAGGCAGTCGAGCAAGTGATAGTCAAGGAGTTAGTTCATCTCAAGTTTAGGAGCCGAGCCTCCCTATATTTAAGAAAGTTGTTAAGGACTTCAGTTGTATAAATAAAGATGCCTAGATCCTCACCATGATTCGATTTTTTGTTTTAAAAACACTAGTTATTTTTGAGCTCCAAACTTGTGGAAGACATTGCTATGTAATTTTCTGTTTTGATAATAAGAATGAGTTTTTTCATGATCCAGTACTGAGTTAATTTAGAGGGTTGAAGCTCTTGGGTTAGGGCCCAACCTTAGCAAAAAAGTATCCTCTTCTTTTATCTGTATAATTAGATTAGTTTCATATATTCATGATTAAATTGTCCTTAAAAGTATTTCATTGCAGGCAGTGTAGGTTTGATTAGTTTGTTTATTACTTTGCTTCCATTTGTGCTTTACTTCAACAACAAGTTAGAAGGGAAGAAACATCACATAGATGTCAATAGGTGTCTTGGCCTCATTTCTTCCGTCAAGGATCATGACTTGAGGAAATGACCTCTATGCAGCCCCAAAAAGATAGATTTCTATTTTCTCATAGAATTTAGAGTTTACTTTACTTGAACCAGCATTTGTTCAGTTTTCAAGTGTAGGATTTAATTACCATCTCTTCCATCTTCAGTATTATATTAAATCTCATCAATGGTTCCATTTCATTCTGCAATTTTCCTCATGCATGAAATATACAACTAGCTCATTGAACTTTGTTTTTATAGCTTATTAGAAATCTTCCTTTTTACATGATTTTTTGTAAATATCAATGTTTTATGCAGAGCAGGTGTTTTAGAAGTAGAGAGAGATCCCATAGAAAGAAACCACCTTCCAAATTCATCCATCCATAATCATTCCTTGCTTTCACCAAGACCTTCACCAATTTCATAATTTTACATAGAAACTCCTCCAACCATGTTAAGCAAATCCAACCATCTCCTAGCCTTGGTTTTGAGTTCTGAGTAGCCCTAGGCATTTTCTCACTCCATTTCACCTATCAACCACCTTCCCTAATCCTTCCATCACCTCTATCACCCATCGTTTTTCTCTTGGCTATATCGTATAGAAATATAGGGAATCCTGTAGGTTTTCTTGTAGTGGCCTATTTTGAGGCTGAATAGAGGGAACACCTCTAGGAAGCCACACAAGGATACTTGAGGGTCGCCCCAACCTCTGAACCATTCTCCAGCATCCCTGAGCCACCTTTCACATCACCAAAAGAGATTAGGGTTCACACTTGATTTTCCATAACAAGAATAAAAAGAAAAAAAACACAGATTTATTTCAGTCCTTTACATGCACAGTAGTGATGTTTGATGTTTTGAAATTCCATGCTTGAGACAATAGCATTTCAAACATGTTAGCTTGGAATTCTTGTAAAGCATAGTTTCTTAGCATTTAGTTAGAGAATGGTGTGTTTTCAACATAGGATTTCAATCATTTTCCTTATTGCAGTAGACAAGCTTTCTCCTAGAGTACATTTTTCTTTCTCTCATTAGTAATCAAGCTTCTTCTAAATCCATAGAAATATGTCTTGAACACCCTAGTGGTCTCTCTCCATCTGAAAATTGACAAAAGGCAGAACCACCACTTTTACTTGTGTATACAGCACTGTCACTTCCAAGTTTGTATCAACCCCGGGTTGATAAAGTAAAGTTGGTAGCTCCAGGAGTTGTAGCATTCTTGCTGCAATACCGATGCTCATCACTTTTTGGAGCCATTGCCAGAGGGGGTGCCTGAGTAATATGTGATTACTGCTTTATTTCTTCCATTTCTTGTTCATGATATTTTTCTATTAGTTTCATTTATGCAAAAGTAATTTAGATTGCTTCCTTTTCCATGCTACATTCTTTGCTTTCCTTTCCATTCTGCAAGTAAGATCAATCAAGTAGTTAATTTTTCATCCATTGAGTATTTTTCATTCAGTCTGAAATTTCAATTCTACAATTACTTTCAAAGTTTGAAAAAAAAAACACAAAACAAAACATAAACATTTTTTTCATGCCTCGTAGGAATAGGGATAACTTAGGGAAATTTTTGCCAAATACCCCCACTGCTTCAAACAACCAACCTTCCCTCTTCTTTGGTGGCTATGAAATAGAGGAACCCTTAGGTGAGAAACCAGACATATTTGATGAACCTACAGGGGAAGAAGAAGAAGAACTCATTCCTACTGAATCGATGGTTGAAAACAGAAATGACAGAGGAAATAGAGAAAGAGTTGAGGGTGCCTTCCCCATTAGGGAAACTAATGGGGATACTAAGATGAAAACTATAAGCCCCTCTTCCCTTCCTCATTTCCATGGCCTGACCACAGAAGACTCAGACACTTTCTTGTTTGAGTTTGTTGTCATATGCCAAACTTATGACTATACAAATGATGAGCAGAAGTTGAAGCTATTTCCATCCACTCTCAAGGATGCCTCTTTGTGCTGGTTCATGGGTTTACCTAGAGATAGCATCACAACTTGGGCTTAGATGCAGCAAGTGTTCAAAAACAAGTATTGAGACTATTATATGTCTAAATACACTAAAGTGGAAATTTTTAGGATGACCTTAGGCAATGATGAATCCCTACAGGATTATGGAGAAAGATTCTAGTTTAGCTGCAGAAGGGCTAGGTGCACACTTGACCCTAAGTCACTGAAGTTGGTCCTGCTTATGGGAGTAAGGGAAGATCTTCTAGATACCCTACACTTGTTAGTAGGAGGAGATATCTACCTGTTACCCTATGAGCATATCAAGATTGTCTTTAGAAACCATTCTAGGGCAGCTAGGAAAAAGGGTAGGGGTAGTCAACCTATGGTAAGTCCATCCTCTTCCAATTCATCCATCAAGGGTGAAATTGGAAATATGCTGGAGGATTCAAGAGTGAGATGTTGCAAACCCTTGCCTTACAGATGGACACTATACACCTTAAAAGAAATCAGGAAGAAGCATAGAGAGTATTGGACATTTTCTATCCTAGATGCACCAGGAGGCACTCTAGGAATGAATGTCCATTGAATTCTATTGAAATCTACGCAGTCTTTGAAGAAAACCACTCCACAGACAAGTGTCCTTCTCTACCAAGACTAAAAGATGTATATCAAGGAGCTGAAGGGGTCATTGAGTAGCTCTGCTACATAAACCAAAGGATACCTCATGGACTTAGGCCACCCAGTAGGGAATGCAAGGGTCATCCCATGCATATTACAACCTCAAATAGCCCACATCCATATCTTCTTGGGGAACCACTGCTCATCCTTCTTGGTCTACACCTCCTCCTTGGTCCTTTGCACCTTAGTACCATTCCCAGCTAGTCATTTCAACCATATGCTTTGCAACAACCTCAGTGGAATGCACCACTCGAGGGGTGGAGGCCCCCATACAACAATTTTCTAGCTTTATTGCCTTCACCACCTGATAAAATACAAATTTTACACTCTAATCCACCTAAACAACCCCAGATGCCTGCCTAGCCAATTCTGAACTTGAACAACAGACAAGCACATCAAATATATAGTGGAGAGACATCCCATCAAGCTTATGCTGTGGAAATTCAATAAATCAACTTGAGATATGAGAGAGTACTTCTAGAAAACCAACCTCTACCTCCACCTAGGGAGGTTGAAGAAGAAAGAGAGGAAAGCATGCTTAAAGTAAGTCCACCATCCTTTCCTGAGAGATTAACCCAACCACTCCAGCCTACCCCAGAAGAGACTGAACTTCTGGGAGAATTGAAAAAACCCATGTGTCAAAATTCCACTTCTCCAAGCTATTAAATATGTACCTATTTACAAAAATTTGATTAAGGATAATTTCTTCAAGCATCCAGGGAGGAAAAGAAGAGATGGGCCTACCATTAATGCCATTGGACAGTTGTCCAACTTAATGCTAGGGAAGGTAATTTGTCAAAAGTATTTGGACTCAGGAAGCCTTGTAGTAAATGTGCACATCAATGGCACCATTGTCCCACACACTTTGATCGATCTTGGGGTTTCCATTAATGTGTTGACCAAGGACACCATGCTCAAGCTCAACCTCCAAGGTTCATTGAGAAAGACCACAATAGTTCTTGGACTTGCAGACTGCTCCATAGTGAGCCCTGAGGGGATTGTGGAGGATGTGATGGTCTCCATTGATTCTGGGGAATACCCTGCATATTCCTAGTTCTCCAGCCTAAGGCTAAGCTTACTAGTTACCTTATCCTTGGGAGGCCCTAGTTAGCCACTGTTGATGCTCACATTAGCTGCAAAGCTGGAAATATGACCATCAAGAATGGGCATATGTCCAAGTAGTTAGTCCTATACCCTCCTGCTCAACCATCTCTAGCACATGACTTACCTTTATGGCTAGAAGAGGAGGAAGAAGATGAAGTTTATTCTGCCCAACTATATACCTTAGAAATGACCATGGGAGGGGGACATTGGGATGAAAATGATTTGATTGAACACATACTCTAAAGTCCAACTCCTAGTATATTTTCTTTAGAAGAAGTAGTAAAGGAAACCAAGAACAACCATCAACTCGATCTACGCTTAGCCGATTCCAACCATCTCCATGTCAAAACCATAGAATTTGACCTCGAGAGAGCTTTGAAATTCAATCCATCTCTTTCTGTTCTCCAAGAAGAAAAGTTGTGCAACATGCTCAAGGAACATCTGGATGACTTTGCTTGGAGTTACAAAGAAATGAAGGGATTTCACCCCTCGGTGTGTACTCACCACATTTATATCAAAGAAGGTTGCAAGCTAGTCTGGCAACCCCAAAGGAGGATGAATCTAGCTCTTAAAGATATAGTCGAAGAAGAACTCCAAAAGCTGCTAGATGCAGGATTTGTTTACCCTATCTCAGATAGTGAGTGGGTCTCTCCTTTAGTGTTGGTTCCAAAGAAAATTAGTAAGTTGAGGATTTGTGTTGATTACAGGGAGTTAAACAAAGCCACAAATAAGGACCATTTCCCTCTACCTTTCATCGACGAAGAGCTAGATGGCCTGGCAGGGAAAACATTTTTCTCTTTCCTAGATGGAATCAGTGGGTACGATCAAATCCAGATCAACCCGGAAGACCAAGATAAAACTACCTTCACTTGTCCTTGGGGTACTTTTTCCTATAGGGTCCTTCGTTTTGGCCTATGCAATTTTCCTACCACTTTTCAGAGAGCAGTCTTGAGTATCTTTTTCGAGTTAGTCCATGATGTGGTAGAAATTTATATGGATGATTTTACACCTTATGGAGGTGATTTCTAGGAGGCTCTGTCCAACTTAAGTAAGGTGTTGCACAAATGCATTAAAATGAACCTATCTCTCTGTTGAGAGTTTAAATGGCCAGATTAAATCCCTTAATATTAATTGTCAACCTGGGGTTCATAAGCACGAATTGCCTTGCGCTTTCTCTGCTCAGGGCTAGGCCAGAGTTTAATCATTTCCTTCTAAAAATTTATGAAATAATAACTACTCACAAATAAAATAATCTAATTGTCAAGAGCAAACCCAACAATCAATTTTAATCGAAAACCTTTACAAATTCTAGTATTCAAATTTGTACTCAACTATATATTTCTAGTGATGAAAACAATCTTTTATCCACTCCAAACTGTACTCAATCAAATCTCTGAATGTTGGTACCAAACCTTCTATGTGAAAAACCACTCAATCATTCCTCAACAAGCATCCTATGATGATGGAAGTTCTTACTTGAAGTAATCAAACAACCTATATTAATAACCACTCAACTTATTAAACTATTGATGCAAATAACAATTCATTCCTGAAGCAATCTATGATAATCCAACTCTTAAGTAAATGAGTAATCTATCCCAGTAGCACTCAATCAAACAATCATTCTATGCTTAATGGTTCATTCCCTTATCAAGACTCAGGAATTAAGTACTAATCTAGAGAAATTACTCTGTTTTACTCTATCACTCACTTACTTGTTGTTCTATATTTAAATAAGCCACTTACATGATTTGATTAATGAAAGAAACCCTAACGTTGATCATGTTTAACACCCAGCTATGTAATCACACAAATTCTAAGAAACTGTACTTAAATCTTTCTTGGAATCACACCAATCCCTCCTTGTGAATATTCTTACTCAAAACCAACATGTTGTTGTAAATCCAAGCAATGATTTAAATACGAAGATGATAACTGAAACCTATGAACCAAGAGAGAGATCAATCATGCAAATGAGACTAGTTATTACACAGAAACAGAGAAGAGTAATCGTTTCAGTCAACTAATGAAATTGGTAATTGGACAAATAGGAGAGGCAAGTATGAGCTAAAGAATTGGTCTTCGATAACTAATTACACACAAACATTCTTGCAGTGTTCTGTTACCAATCCACAATGCATTAATCTGATAGTTTGTTAAATGAAATGAAACGAAACAAAAACCAATCAATCATTTGTGAAAGTAATGCATCTTCACGCTTTGGTCACCAATCCAATTCGTTTCAACAAAATCCGTTACAATATTTGAACAGTTGATGCAACATTTGCCTATATTCGTGTTTCCTATACAATGCTAACGATTTAATCAAGGGATCGATTCGAGTCAATTCTCTCAGAGAAACATAGGTCGATGTGGCAAATAGACCAAGCCTATTCTAGTCAATTAAGATATTATTCATACATGATTGTTGATGAGTTTAAGGACTATTCGAGCATTGACCATAGGAAGCAATTTCAATTAGCTTGTCAAACAACCATATGATGTGTTTAAGATGATGGTAAATCAAGGTAATGGCATAGCTCTGGTTTGGAAATCACACAACATTCACACCTGAATCTAATTGCAACTGTGAAAATAACAAGAATTTCGCAATCATTCAATGCACCTATGTGTACTAATCAATCAAATGAACAACTCAATTGAACTGACTTGCAATAGAAAAGGAAATTAATTGTAACTAGTTTCATAGTGACATTGTTGATGAAAATACAGAGCAAACCCAGATGGGTGTGCCCACCACACCTAGGGGCTAATAAAATTACAGTAACGAAACAATTTTGATCACAATTAAAACATGATCATCAGCATCCCATCAACGTATTCAACTAGAATTTAGAGCAAGAGCATAATAACGCTCTTCTATTGAAACTAAGTCACAGTTATACAGTAAATACTTCAAAGGTTTAGCGTGCCCCCCTGACATATTACATCCCCGGCTTTTATAGGCATTTGATTACCGTTAAAAATTAAACTAAAAATGGTAGTTTATAACAGTCGAACAACATTACTTCTTCAGAATGACTTGGTTTGAACGACTGGCTCGAATTGGTCCAACAACTCGTAACCAACCCCCAACTTAGTGTATGCTGTAACCAAAGGAAAGAGAATGAAGATCTTGGGATCACATGCATTCTTCTCATGGTTGGTGCCATCTCATCATCCAGAGGCACATGACTCCTTATCCATTATAGTGTTTGAGAACCAAATCCGAATGTAGCCTTTGAGTACCGAAATAGAGAGTCATGGTACATCAACTACTTCTTTTGGTATTGTCCTGCACATTCTGCTGAGAAGTCTATACTCGATTACAATAATGAGTTAGTTTAAGAATATGCTACCTATATTCACTTAAATCTACCAACAAATAGCCAAACGCAATCATAAGAAGGTTTACCTCAAATGGGGATTGGGACAAGGATTAGGACAATAAACTTAGCAAAGTAGTAAGTTCCATAGTGCCAAAAAGAGGTCAAAATGTGGATTGAACTGATAGTAATAGGAACAAAATAGGGGATCAACATCCTCCCACACTCATCCTAATGCATGCCCTCATTCATCCAACAAAAAAGAGACCTCTGTCAAAGACCAATAGTCTTGATTAATGTTGCAAATAATATTGAGAGGGGGGGTGAATCAGTATTAGCAATTTAACAAATTTTCATTTCCATAAACAAATTGATATATGCTACTCCTATTAATTAAACCTGCGTATGTATGCAACTATGTTTAGAGAAAACCACATATATCTTGCAGATTTCTAATTTAGTTAGCTGCTCTTAATTTGTGTAGTAGAACCATAAAACAGTAATCAAGTGCAGTAAACATTACAGGAAATCACACACATGAACAAAAGATATAAGGTGGAAACCTAATGTGGTTGAAAACCACCTGCTACAATTCGTTTCTATCTTCTTTTAATAAGAAACTTCTTTTTACAATATTTCTGTACTGGTGCAGTCTTATACCAATATGCAGGCTTCTACCTGTAGAAGGCTACAACCTTCTCTCATTCTCCAGCTTCTCCTCGAAGGGAGCTACAACCCCCTTAGCTCTTGTACTAGTTGATGTACTAGTACGTAGGTGCTAACCTATAGAAGGCTACAACCTTCTCTTTTCTTCCAGGGACCACATTTCATAAATTTTCATACTAGATCCATCAATAACATCAATCAAACATCAAATGTATCTGCATCAACCAATCTCCTTTGAATCAAACAATCACTTCTTTGAATGCCGTAATCAGAATAGAGTAATAGTAACCAGAAACCAATCCTGAACCCAAAACATTGCAGTAGTAAACAGAAGCAGCTAAAACATATTTTATGAGACATATGCTACTTCAATATGTAGAACCTACATGCATACGCTGTTGTGTTAAGGCAAACCTCCGTATACACTGTTTTGAATTACCGAACAAGAGTGTATACACAGCTTTGATATGCCAAACCTGTGTACAGATCTATAAAAGATAATTCACCCTATTCAATTATTCAGACATTAGCTATACCCAGATTATCAGATTTATAGATCAAGTCATGCGCCAAATATAACAAATAAAAATCACACAAAGATACTTCTATTCAAGCCTTAAGATCTTGACCCATCAATAGAACTTATCCTTCTTCTAGCACTTTGGTTCCTCCTTCATTCAGATCCAGCTATGCACTATAACCCAATGACCAATATTCTAGATCTTGCTCTTCATTAGATATTCAATCCTTGAGTGCTCTTGCCTAATGATATTCTTCCCCTTTTATAGTCTTAGGCCTTACTCAATACCATGGTCCAAAACTACTTAGAACCAATACTTGGGTCCAAATACCCGGGTTCAACACTTTGGACGAGATACCATGGTCCAAAACCATAGGTCCAAATACCAAGGACCAAAACCATGGACCAAAAACAAGTTTTCCCACATGTATGCTCTTTTCCTTGCATGAAAGTGTGGGCATATGCATACGCGCCTTTTGATAGGTGATCCCACGTGTATATGTGGCATGGCCAACGAGAACCTGCATATATCTCTTTTTCCTTCATTCTGAGAGCCTGAACTGTGATCTGTCATCTAAGTGAGTTGCCATCAAGGACAACACCTATGTCATAGTGCCAAACCTATGTCATAGTGCTAAACCTATGTCATAATGCCAACAATCTCCCCCTTTGGACTTGATGGCAACCCCAAGTCACTCAAAGTCATTCTCCCCCTTTGTCATCAAAGGTAAAGGGTTATGCTCCCTTTGAGTACATGCTGAAATCTCTACTCTACTGTGCTATTCATGCTCCCCCTGACTGTAGGCTAGGTTTGAAAAAAGATGTTATACAAGAAAGAACATGACTCTATACATCATAAATGACCTTCCTATCACCAAAGACTCATACATACATCCATATCCCAACCAAGTGGGGATATACAAAAAGTTTATACATGATAAAACAAGAACATTACATCATCCATCCCAGGCATAGTGGGGAAACAAAATAGGTCATTACATGACCTTGATGATAAAAGATATACATGACATAGAGACAAAATATCTAAAACAAGACTATGATAGTCATTAACAACTATCATCAGCAGCATCTATCCATCATCATTCAGACCTGCAACCATGCTCTCCCTCTACACTTGTTCCACCTGAAACCAAAAACAACTGTGAAATTGAACCAAGATCTTCTAAGATAATTCCAACAATGCATTATTAGAAGTATATGCTTCCCTTGAACCCGTGCTAGATGGTCTCTGTCAGACCCAAATCATACTATTTTCATCCTGAGTCTGGCTCACTGTTTGTCTTCAAACCAACATAAACACGACTGTATCCACAAAAACTAATGTATGTACGCAGATATGCTTCATGAAACTCATGTACAACTACTGTTTTCTAAACCAGATAAATGTCAACAACAAGATGATGCATCAACTACTCCAAGCTTATGTTTGAGGTATTCAGATGTTTCTTTGGGTAGTGGTTTGGTGAATATATCAGCAACTTGTTCCTTGGAGGGAACATACTCCAATTTGACTTTTTGTTCAGGCATTTGTTCCCGAAGAAAATGATATTTGATAGGTATGTGCTTGGTCTTGGAATGCATGAAAGGATTCTTTGGAATGCTGATTGCACTTGTATTATCACATAGAATGGAGATGGGTGGAGTACAAGTGATTTGAATGTATTGCAACGTTTGCATCATTCAAAGGAGTTGTGTGTAGCAAGATGCAGCAGCCACATATTTTTCTTCAGCTGTAGATAATGCAATTGAACTTTGTTTCTTGCTGAACCAAGATACTAATCTGGAACCCATAAAGAATGCACCATCACTAGTGATTTTTCTATCATCCACGCTTCCTAGCCAATCTACATTTGTATATGCATGACGTGTGAGATCTGTATCTCTAGGATACCATAAGCCATAGTTTTGTGTTCCTTGAAGATATTTGAAAATCCTTTTAACTGCTTGAAGGTGTGATTCTTTTCAATTTTCCTGGAATCTTCCAACTATTCTCACTGCATGCATGATGTTTGGTTGGGTACCTATTAGATAGAGCAAACTACCAATCATGGATCTATAGGTTGGTTGATGTATTTCTACTGATTCATCATTTGCATTGAGGTTGCATCCTGTTACCATAGGGTTACATACTGGTTTTGAATCTTCCATACCATATTTCTTCAAGATCTGCTTGAGGTACTTGGTTTGTGATAGAAAGATACTGTCTTAGTTTTGTTGGACTTGTAAACCAATAAAATATGTGAGCTCACCAAGTAGGGAAATTTCAAATTCTTTCTGCATCACCAAAGCAAATTTTTGACTCATGGCTTCTTCATTGCTACCAAAGACGATATCATCAACATACACAAAAAGTATTAGCAATTTATCATTGTCAATTTTTATATATAGATTGCTATTTGCTGATCCTTTTGAAAAACCTTGTTGATGGAGGTATTTGTTTAGACGATAATACCAAGCCCTTGGAGCCTGTTTAAGACCATAGAGAGCCTTTATGAGTATGCATACAAGTTTTGGATCATTTCCAAGGATGAATACATCTGGTTGCTCAATATACACTTCTTCTTCTAGGTCTCCATTTAGAAAGGAAGATTTCACATCCATTTGATATACTTTGAACTTCTGAAAGCTAGAAAGAGCAAGGAACATTCTTATGGCTTCAAGTCTAGCAACCGGTGCAAAAGTTTCTTCAAAGTCTATACCTCCTTGTTGAGCATACCCTTTACAAACAAGTCTGGCCTTGTTTCTAACAACATCTCCATTTTCGTTCAACTTGTTTTTGAATATCCATTTGGTCCCTATGAAATTCTTATCATTAGGTCTAGGAACCAATTCCCAAGTGTTATTCTTTTCAATCTGCTCAAGTTCTTCATTCATGGCCTTGACCCAGCTTTAATATTTGCATGCTTCATTTACATTTTGTGGTTTGACAGAGGAGAGAAATGCTAGATAGCTTGAAGCTTTTGTAATAGTTCTTCTTGTTTGAACACCTGCCTCTTTCTACCCCAAAATTTGAGTCTTTGGATGATTCTGCTGGACGTACCTGGATGGAGTCTTTTCTTCTACCCTTATCTATTCTTTTGGTGCCTCATAGGTTTCTTCTTCATCATTAGTTTGATTTGAAGTTGAAGGATAGTCCTCTTCATCTTCAAAATCTTTGGTTTTTATCTGCTTTGGATTGTCGCCTGCTTCATCAACCACCACATCATTACTTTCAATAATTTTTCCAAGTCTTTAGTTATAACACTTATATCCTTTACTTTAGGAAGAGTAACCAAGGAGAATGCATTCATTTTCTCTAGGTTCAAACTTGCCAAGATTTTCATCAGTCCTTTTGATGTAACATTTTCTTCCAATAATTTTGAAGTATTTTAACGTAGGAGTCTTACCATACCAAAGTTCATGAGGAGTTTGAGTGTTGTTTACCCAGACGTTTGTTTTGTTGAGAATAGTAATGGCAGCAAATGCAGCTTCACCCCAGAAGGTTGCAGGAGTTCCAGACTCATCAAGAATAGCACGAGCCATTTGTTGAACCATTTTGTTCATCCTTTCTACCACTCCATTTTGCTGAGGAGTCCTTGTAGTAGAGAATTCCCTTCTTATTCCATGTTCTTCACAAAATTTGAAAAATTCATCCAAGGTAAATTCCCCTCCTCGATCAGACCTAAGGCATTTAATTTTGCGATCTAATTCATTTTCAACCAAGGCTTTGAACACTTTGAAATTTTTGAAAGCTTCATCTTTATACTTCAGAAATCCTATCCAACACATCCTGGAAAAGTCATCAATGAAAAATATAAAGTATTCTTCTCCTCGAGGTGACTTTTTCCTTGATGGACCACATAAATCAGTATGGACAAATTCAAGTGGCTTACTAGCTGATCCTTCCTTCTCAGGGAAATGAGTTCTGGTTTGCTTACCAAACTAACATGATTTGCATATTGTATTGTCTAGAATTATGATGTCAGGGAGATTGTGAACCGCCTGATATTTGCATGCTTTCCTTATCTGAGGGAAGCTTAGATGCCCCAATCTTCTATGCAATAGCCAATGTTCAACATTTTTTCTTAGATAGCATTGTTGTTGTCCTCCCTTGAGTATGTATAAATTATTTGGAGTTCTTATGCCTTTGATCATAGTTTCTCCTATATCAAGCTCATGAACAATACATCCATTTGATCTAAATATTACCTCATTTCCTTGATCACACATTTGACTAACACTCAATAGATTATGATTTAAACCATCAACATACATAACATTTCTAGGTTTGACTTTTTCTTTCAAAAGAATAAAACCTTTAGCTTTTATGAGTGCAGGGTGTCATTTCCAAATGAGACCTTCCTTTCCTTTTCTAAGGCACTATATGACTGAAGTTTTTCTTTATCACTTGTCATATGTTTCGAGCATCCACTGTGGATGTACCATTGATTTTCTTGCCCTTCTATATATAAGGCTATAACACATCTTTCTGGTTGCGGTTATTTCTTTCTCCATGTTTTGGGACCAATGAAGCTTGCTCCTTCTGAGATGATTGCCAAAACTTACTCCTGCATTCAGAATCTTCATGACTGAAGTCGTTACAAATAGATCATTCTATTTCATTTTCAAGAGTAGAAAAGTTATTGTAGTTCCTCTTCATGATCCCAATCATACTCTGATTTCATGCTTCTCGAGTCATGATGGTCTTGTAGGTAACACATTGAGCAGCTTTGTGTCCAAAGCTATGACATGAAAAACATTGGCCATTAAATAAATTCCCACGACTATCAAATCTACTGTCCATGTGATTGTAGTTTCCATTGACATTCATTCTTGAGGCAAATTGAGAAGGATTTATGTGCGGTTGGTTGTAGCTTTTGTTCATCCTTGAAGTAGATTGACCCCGATTTACTTGGTGATCTCTGTTCATCCTTGAAGAAGATTGACCTTGATTGACCTGGTGATTTGCTTTATGCCTTTGCTGACGATTATCAACCTGTTCACTTCTCCTTGCTGCATCAAGATAACTTTTGGAGGTGGATGGATTCTGTGTTTGAGATGCTTCTTCAATATATCCAAGACCTGTCTTGATTAGAGGAGAACACTACACTTTCATAATCTCATCTAAAGTTTCAGATCCTTTAGTAAATCTAAGATTAAGAGCTTTTGTTTTCTCAATATCTTTTCTAGGTCCCACAATTTCACATTCTAACTTTTCATTGTGTTTTTCCCTTTCATCAAGTTGGAATGTCAGAGTATCTATGATCATACTCTTTTCTTCTAAACAGATTTTAAGTTTAGAAATTTATTCATAGAGATCATCTTCATCTATAGCATCCAAGAAATCATCATCTTCAAAAGCCATCAAAAGTCTATAATCATTACCATGTTCATATTCATCACTATTTGAAAGTCCATTGTTGTCTTCATGTGTATAATAACTCTTCTTACTTACATTCTGTTTTCTATTCCATATAACTGGTTCCTTACCTTTATCAAGCTTATCTTTATGAGGACATTTGGCTGCATAGTGACCAACTCTTCCACAAGCAAAGCATTTGAAAGGTAGCTTACCTCTGAATCTTCCAGAACCCTGTTGAAGATTCTTGACAAAGTTTGATTCTTCTTTTCCTTCTGACATATGCCCTGACTCAATGTATTATCCTTTTCCTAAAGCTTTGAATGTGGCTTCTCTCATGTCTGATGGTCCCCCTTTTCTCATTTCAAAAGTAGTTAGGATTCCGTGCAGCTGTGACATAGTAATACTCTGAAGATTCTGCTTTTCTTCTATGGCAGAAACTTTTGATTCAAACTTAGAAGACAAAGATCTTAGAACCTTTTCAACTAAAGTAACTTATTTGATCTCTTCACCCAAGTTTTTCATGCGATTAACAATCTCATCTATACGTAAGAAATAATTAGCCACACTTTCATCATTTTGCATTCTGAGAGTTTCATATTGAATTCTAAGAGATTGTAGTTTTGCACGTTTTACCTGATCGTCTCCTTCATAGCTTAGAATGATCTTGTCCCATATTTCTTTAGCAGTTTTGAGCTGCATAACCTTGACAAATTGTGATTGAGATAGACTCCCTAATAGAGTATTGACAGCCTTTGCATTTGTTTCGTACTTCTTTTTACCAGTCGTATCTATAGGAGTTGCTGATGGAAATGTGTATCCTCCTTCCACGATATCCCACACTTCTGTACCAAGAGATTAATGATAGGTTGTGGCTCTTACCTTCCAATAGATGAAGTCGCTTCCATCAAAGATTGGTGGCCTGATGGATGCCCCTTTTTCATAGTTTCTCATGATGATAGATCTTCCTTCAAGCGATCAAGCTTCTTCTGAAGGACCTGCTCTGATACCAATTGTTGGAAATAATACTCGGGGGGGTGTGGGGGGGTGTGGGGGGGTGAATCAATGTTAGCAATTTAAAAAAATTTCATTTCCATAAACAAATTGATATACGCTACTTCTTTTAATTAAACCTGTGTATATACGCAACTATGTTTAGAGAAAAACGCGTATATATTGCAGACTTCTAATTTAGTTAGCTAATCTTAATCTGTGTATCAGAACCATAAAGCAGTAATCAAGTGTAAAAAATAGTACAGGAAATCACACACATGAACACAAGATATAAGGTGGAAACCCAATGTGGGTGAAAACCACCTGTTGCAATTCGTCTCCATCTTCCTCTAATAAGAAACTTCTTTTTACAATATTTCTGCATTGGTACAGTCTTATACCAGTACGCAGGCTTCTACCTGCAAAAGGCTACAACCTTCTCTCGTTTTCCAGCTTCTCCTGGAAGGGAGCTACAACCCCCTTAGCTCTTGTACTAGCTAATGTACTAGTACGTAGGTGCTGACCTACAGAAGGCTACAACCTTCTCTTTTCTTCTAGGGACCACGTTTCATAAATTTTCAGACTGGATCCATCAATATCATCAATCAAACATCAAATATATCTACATCAACCAATCACCTTTGCACCAACCAAAAACTGAATCAAACAATCACTACTCTGAATGTTGTAGCCAGAATATAGTAACAGTAAACATAAACCAATATTGAACCCAGAACACTGCAGCAATAAACAAAAGTAGCTAAAACATATTTTATGAGACGTACGCTACTTCAATATGTAGAACCTGCATGCATACGTTGTTATATTAAGGCAAACCTGCGTATACACCGTTTTGAATTACCAAAACAGTGTGTATACGTGCCTTCTCTATGCTGAACCTGCGTACAGATCTATAAAAGATAATTTACCCTTTCCAACTATTCAGACATCAGTTATACCCAGATTATCAGATTTATAGACTAAGTCATGTTCCAAATATAACAGATCAAAATCACACAACGATACTTCTCTTCAAGCCTGAAGATCTTGACCCATCAATAGAACTTATCCTTCTTCTAACACTCAAGTTCCTCCTTGATTTAGATCCAGCCATGCACCATAACCCAATGACCAATATTCTAGATCTTGCTCTTCATAAGATATTCAATCCTTGAGTGCCTTTGCCTAATGATCTCCTTCCCCTTTTATAGTCTTAGGCCTTACTCAAAACCATGGTCCAAAACCACTTAGAACCAATACCTGGGTCCAAATACCTCGGTTCATCACTTTGGATGAGATACCATGGTCCAAAACCATAGGTCCAAAACCATAAGTCCAAATACCAAGGACCAAAACCAAGTTTTCTAAACTGTACGTGCTTTTCTGTGCATGAAAGTGTGTGTATACGCATACGTGTCTTTTGGTCTTTGAATCCGCGTGTATACACAATTTGGTCAACGGGAACTTACGTATACCTCCTTTTCCTTTATTCTGAGAGCCTGTGAGCCTAAGCTATCATCTGAGTGATTTGCCGAGTAAGTTGCCATCAAGGGCAATACCTCTTCCATAGTGCCAAACCTGTGTCATAATGCCAACATACTAGTCATTTAGGTGTACCATTAACAGGTGTGAGGGGACCCACTAATGATGAAAATGGACCCCAAGGTACCTAGTACATTCCACATTGTGTGAATATATGTGTTGGGTAGCGGAAGCCCCACGCAACGGTTACAGGGCGTGAAGCTAGAAATTTTGGGTAAAGTTAGGATAAAGACTCCACTAAACATGGAGCGCGAATAGAAATATGTTGAGTCAAAGGGTAGTCCACCCGAAAATAATAAAAATTAATGTAAATAGAGTCGGCCCGCACAGGGATCACAGGCCAGGAAAGGGTATAAATAGAGCACAACTCTATGAGGGAAAGGCAGTTCTTTTGGAAGAAAAGATGTAATGGGTTCTTAAAGAAGATAGTATGAAAAGTGTCTATAAGTCTGAGTCGAGGGTTAGGTAGGAGATAGAGGCTCTGCAGCTATGTGTGCAGATCGATGCACTAAAATGGGCATTAGGCGTGACACTAGCACGATGGTGGGATACCCATGTAGGAACCATCGAAGATTGGCAAAGCTGCAGGCGCATGATGTAGATAAGATTTGGGAAGCCCGAGCTACAAATAATGGTGAAATATAATGGACGAGATGATCCATGCATGCACCTAACCAATTGGACTTGAGCTTATGGTGTGGAGTCCCAACCAGAATGGGTGCACTTATTTTATCATACCTTGGATATCATTCCAAGAAACTGGTATACGGAAATAGAGCTTCAGCATGGCACTGGCGAATGGGATATCCTGCTAGAAGGGTTTTTGTCGACTTTTCTCTTTGAAGACCAATGGATGGATACTGTGGACGATACGTTACAGCTAATAAAGGCCACCATATTCAAAACACCGCTAGAACCAGAAGAAGTCAGGCCATTAGACTAGGTGCGATAGTTGAACCAGGCCTTAGCATGTTATAATATACAAGCAGAAGATGATGAGGATGACCCGTGTAACATCAATATACCAGAATCCGAAGGGAATCGTGAGGTGCTTGACCCTGAGATAGAAGATCCAGACATCAAGGCGCCATTTAAAACAAGGCAAGTAAATATCAGAACAAAGGAAGAGTTGAAGTATGCCACGCTTAGGGACTACTGGGACGACGCTACGATGGAAAAGGTTGTCGAACTACTCCACGAATACCACGACTTATTTCCTACAAAAATGACAGAGTTAAAATGGATTCTAAGAGACCTAGGGATGATGAAGATAACTTTGAAGCCAGATGCAATGCCAGTGAAGCAGCGACCCTATCAATAGAATCCAAAATATAAAGAAAAATTCTGCGAGGAATTGGATAAGATGTTAGCAGTAGGAATTATTGAACCAGTTGAGGAGTCCGATTGGGTAAGCCCTATGGTCATACAGGAGAAGAAACAGAAGGGGGAGATCTACATCTGTGTGGATCTGCGAAAGCTAAAAGATGCTTGTGTTAATGATTTGTTCCAAACACCCTTTACAGATGAGGTACTAGAAAATGTGGGTGGGCAAGAAGCATACTCCTTCACAGATAGGTTCTCCAGGTACCATCAGATCAAGATTGCGCCCGAAGATCAGAGAAAGAGAACGTTCGCTAATGAATGGAGTTGTCTTCAGTATACACTAATGCCCTTTGGATTAAAGAATGCACCTGCGATATTTTCCCTTTTTGTGGTAGCAACATTCAAGGAGTTTATCCACAAGTTCTTAGAAGTCTACCTAGATGACTAGACCGTCTGTGGCCTGGTCAAGAAGCATGTTGTGAGCTTACGATTAAAGTTAGATACATGTCAACGACACCAACTTGCGCTCAACTTAAAGAAGTGTACTTTTCTCCTCCCTTTTGGAAACTTGTTGGACCATGTGGTTTGTAAACAAGGACTGATGGTGGATCTGGAAAAATCACTATCATATTGAATTTGCAAGTGCCGCACAGTGTAAAGCAGCTACGCGCTACGTTAGGACACACAGGCTACTATCGGAAATTCATTAAAAGCTATGCCCAGATTACGGCTCCGATGGAGCAATTGCTAAAAAATGATGCTACTTATTGCTGGAATGAGGAATGCAATAGAAGCCTAGAGACACTTAAGGAGAAAATGGCTTCCGCTCCTATATTGGTCTTTTCAAAATGGGACGTCGAGTTTCTGGACGCATCTTGTATCGCACTGGGAGTGGTACTCACTCAACTAGGAGCGGAGGGGCTGGACCATCCGATTGCGTTCACAAGTTGCAGGTTGTCCAAGGTAGAGAAGAATTACTCCACTACTGAGCGAGAGGGATTAGCGATGGTATACGCACTCCAAAAGTTTTGTCAGTATCTGCTCGGAGGACATTTTAAGATGTACACTGATCACTCTGTGCTCAAGTACCTAGTGAATAAGCCTATGTTGGGGGGGCGCATTTGTCGATGGTTGCTGTTGTTTCAAGAATATGATTTTGAGGTTGTTGTAAAGTCGGGACGTCTAAATGCAGGTCCAGATCATCTGTCCCGAATTGAGACCAGTGAAGAACCACCAAATCTAGAAGAAGGACTTACGACTGCTCAATTATATGTTATGCGCATTGCAGATGGCCACTTTGAAGATATAATCCACTTTTTAAATATGGGCACTGCACCCTAGGGGTATTCTGTCCAACAAAAGAAGTAATTCTTGATACACGCCACAGATTTTACCATAATAGCAGGCTACCTCTACAAGATGGGTAACGATGAAATATTGCACATATACGTACCTAAATTTGAGCACGGACAGATCCTAGCCAAAGCACATGGAGGGGTTGCTCGCAGACATTACACGGGTCATGCCACAGCCCAGAATATTCTTCGTGCTAGATTATGGTGGCCCACTCTACATCAAGATTCGAAGGCATATTGTTGGGCCTGCAATGTGTGTCAATGGATGGGCAAGCTGTCGCGAAGGGACGAAATGCCACTTCAGCCACATATGATGCTACAACCGGTTGAGAAATGGGAGAATGACTTTGTCAGGCCTATCGAACCATGAGGAAAGATGGGCATGTGCTATATCATCATTGCCACTGAATACTTGACTCGATGGGCCGAGGCACAACCAGTTAAAGATTACACGGTGACGACATCGGCGAAATTCTTGTTCGAAAACGTACTAACTAGATTTTGTTGCCCCAAAGTTCTCATGAGCGATTGGGGAACATGTTTTTTGAATGAAACGATTAGCGCACTCACTAAATAATTCCAGACGTATCACCAACAGAGTACGCCCTACCATCCACAAGCGAATGGAACTGTTGAGGCCTTCAACAAAATTCTAGAAACTGCGTTGACTAAAGTTTGCAATGCGCGACGAAATGACTAGGATTTGTGAATTCCTACTGTGCTATGGGCATACAGAAACACATGCAAGAAACTGACAGACCAAACACAATTTTGGTTATTTTATGGCTAGGAGGCTGTTATGCATATGGAATATATTGTGCCTAGTCTACGGATTGCGCAAATCACAGGTATGGTGTTGGGCCGTTAATATGCCATTCTTATTATCACTTTTGAAGACTTATCCCACCCATTTCCACTATTCTTCATCATATCATTTGTTATAATTTATCATTTAAATCCATTTTGTAAATGATTTATGCTCTTATGAATGAATATTATCTATTCTCCTTTATTTCTAATAAATTCATGATTATGAATTATTTTATCAATGATAGTTTTAATAAGTTGGTTATAACATTATTCACCATTTTTAGCCTCCAAGGTAACTTCCAGATTGAAGATTTGACCATTAAATCTGCCAACTCAGAAATTCGCTGGAGTAAGGAGTGACAGTTTTGCAGTTGAGATTCTGAGCAAATGGAGAAGAATCTGGAAAATATGGAACATGGGTTTTGTCCAAAATGGACCCAATTAACTTTAAGAGAGAACGGTTTGCCCAAATTCGGCTTGTACAGAGAGAAACGCAGGGTTCTTTGAGCACGATTTTCTCAGATTTGTTGTTGCGGTCGTCCTCCAAATCTCAGTTGCAAAGCCAAATTCACCTTTCTTTTGTTGAGAGATGGAAGGAAATATATTTTCTTGTTGATCAAATAGTTAGAATCAATCCAATTTTGTAAAAGAAATCATGTTGTACTTATCTTTATTGTAACTTCTCTCTGATCTCTCTATTTAAATGAAAACAGAGATCAGAGATGATGATGACGTCAGGATGATTTTTGGGGGATAAAAAATGATGAAGAATGATGGTGGATTATTCATGATAAGATAAGGATTGTTGCATGCTGTAATTCTCAAGAATTTTCTATTGTAATGATTCCACAATTTGTTGATTAATACATGACTTGGGAGTTGCTGTTCACTCTTTTCCTTCTGAAGTAACCCAGCAGCGTCTGCTGGCGGCTAAGGGCCCAGCCTCTGGTGGAGTACGCTGTTGCTGCTACTTTATATTATATTCTTTAATTTTATGCGTGGTTTGCTTATCCATTTTATTTGGTAATCTGGTATGTTATATTATTTTACATCACAGCTCTGTCACGTAATCTCATTTTCTGAGACAGAAATATCATATCGATTTTGCAACGCATTGCTCTTTCTTCAAGTGCTGATATAAATGTTTTTACAGGATACCGTTGCTATTCAATTATGGAGTGTTTGTGTTGTAACATTTGACCATTGATATTATTTTCATCTTAGAAATTATATTTCCTTGCGATTGTTGAATCTATGAACGTTGTTGTTCCATTACAAAATATAGTCGTATTCTTTATAACTAAGATTGATAATTGGATTACCATATCAGATTACTATTAAGGTGTGCCGTGTGTATTTAT
>APFE031280445.1:150461-179163 GCA_000404065.3 Pinus taeda | reverse complement strand
TCCAGCTATGCACTATAACCCAATGACCAATATTCTAGATCTTGCTCTTCATTAGATATTCAATCCTTGAGTGCTCTTGCCTAATGATATTCTTCCCCTTTTATAGTCTTAGGCCTTACTCAATACCATGGTCCAAAACTACTTAGAACCAATACTTGGGTCCAAATACCCGGGTTCAACACTTTGGACGAGATACCATGGTCCAAAACCATAGGTCCAAATACCAAGGACCAAAACCATGGACCAAAAACAAGTTTTCCCACATGTATGCTCTTTTCCTTGCATGAAAGTGTGGGCATATGCATACGCGCCTTTTGATAGGTGATCCCACGTGTATATGTGGCATGGCCAACGAGAACCTGCATATATCTCTTTTTCCTTCATTCTGAGAGCCTGAACTGTGATCTGTCATCTAAGTGAGTTGCCATCAAGGACAACACCTATGTCATAGTGCCAAACCTATGTCATAGTGCTAAACCTATGTCATAATGCCAACAATCTCCCCCTTTGGACTTGATGGCAACCCCAAGTCACTCAAAGTCATTCTCCCCCTTTGTCATCAAAGGTAAAGGGTTATGCTCCCTTTGAGTACATGCTGAAATCTCTACTCTACTGTGCTATTCATGCTCCCCCTGACTGTAGGCTAGGTTTGAAAAAAGATGTTATACAAGAAAGAACATGACTCTATACATCATAAATGACCTTCCTATCACCAAAGACTCATACATACATCCATATCCCAACCAAGTGGGGATATACAAAAAGTTTATACATGATAAAACAAGAACATTACATCATCCATCCCAGGCATAGTGGGGAAACAAAATAGGTCATTACATGACCTTGATGATAAAAGATATACATGACATAGAGACAAAATATCTAAAACAAGACTATGATAGTCATTAACAACTATCATCAGCAGCATCTATCCATCATCATTCAGACCTGCAACCATGCTCTCCCTCTACACTTGTTCCACCTGAAACCAAAAACAACTGTGAAATTGAACCAAGATCTTCTAAGATAATTCCAACAATGCATTATTAGAAGTATATGCTTCCCTTGAACCCGTGCTAGATGGTCTCTGTCAGACCCAAATCATACTATTTTCATCCTGAGTCTGGCTCACTGTTTGTCTTCAAACCAACATAAACACGACTGTATCCACAAAAACTAATGTATGTACGCAGATATGCTTCATGAAACTCATGTACAACTACTGTTTTCTAAACCAGATAAATGTCAACAACAAGATGATGCATCAACTACTCCAAGCTTATGTTTGAGGTATTCAGATGTTTCTTTGGGTAGTGGTTTGGTGAATATATCAGCAACTTGTTCCTTGGAGGGAACATACTCCAATTTGACTTTTTGTTCAGGCATTTGTTCCCGAAGAAAATGATATTTGATAGGTATGTGCTTGGTCTTGGAATGCATGAAAGGATTCTTTGGAATGCTGATTGCACTTGTATTATCACATAGAATGGAGATGGGTGGAGTACAAGTGATTTGAATGTATTGCAACGTTTGCATCATTCAAAGGAGTTGTGTGTAGCAAGATGCAGCAGCCACATATTTTTCTTCAGCTGTAGATAATGCAATTGAACTTTGTTTCTTGCTGAACCAAGATACTAATCTGGAACCCATAAAGAATGCACCATCACTAGTGATTTTTCTATCATCCACGCTTCCTAGCCAATCTACATTTGTATATGCATGACGTGTGAGATCTGTATCTCTAGGATACCATAAGCCATAGTTTTGTGTTCCTTGAAGATATTTGAAAATCCTTTTAACTGCTTGAAGGTGTGATTCTTTTCAATTTTCCTGGAATCTTCCAACTATTCTCACTGCATGCATGATGTTTGGTTGGGTACCTATTAGATAGAGCAAACTACCAATCATGGATCTATAGGTTGGTTGATGTATTTCTACTGATTCATCATTTGCATTGAGGTTGCATCCTGTTACCATAGGGTTACATACTGGTTTTGAATCTTCCATACCATATTTCTTCAAGATCTGCTTGAGGTACTTGGTTTGTGATAGAAAGATACTGTCTTAGTTTTGTTGGACTTGTAAACCAATAAAATATGTGAGCTCACCAAGTAGGGAAATTTCAAATTCTTTCTGCATCACCAAAGCAAATTTTTGACTCATGGCTTCTTCATTGCTACCAAAGACGATATCATCAACATACACAAAAAGTATTAGCAATTTATCATTGTCAATTTTTATATATAGATTGCTATTTGCTGATCCTTTTGAAAAACCTTGTTGATGGAGGTATTTGTTTAGACGATAATACCAAGCCCTTGGAGCCTGTTTAAGACCATAGAGAGCCTTTATGAGTATGCATACAAGTTTTGGATCATTTCCAAGGATGAATACATCTGGTTGCTCAATATACACTTCTTCTTCTAGGTCTCCATTTAGAAAGGAAGATTTCACATCCATTTGATATACTTTGAACTTCTGAAAGCTAGAAAGAGCAAGGAACATTCTTATGGCTTCAAGTCTAGCAACCGGTGCAAAAGTTTCTTCAAAGTCTATACCTCCTTGTTGAGCATACCCTTTACAAACAAGTCTGGCCTTGTTTCTAACAACATCTCCATTTTCGTTCAACTTGTTTTTGAATATCCATTTGGTCCCTATGAAATTCTTATCATTAGGTCTAGGAACCAATTCCCAAGTGTTATTCTTTTCAATCTGCTCAAGTTCTTCATTCATGGCCTTGACCCAGCTTTAATATTTGCATGCTTCATTTACATTTTGTGGTTTGACAGAGGAGAGAAATGCTAGATAGCTTGAAGCTTTTGTAATAGTTCTTCTTGTTTGAACACCTGCCTCTTTCTACCCCAAAATTTGAGTCTTTGGATGATTCTGCTGGACGTACCTGGATGGAGTCTTTTCTTCTACCCTTATCTATTCTTTTGGTGCCTCATAGGTTTCTTCTTCATCATTAGTTTGATTTGAAGTTGAAGGATAGTCCTCTTCATCTTCAAAATCTTTGGTTTTTATCTGCTTTGGATTGTCGCCTGCTTCATCAACCACCACATCATTACTTTCAATAATTTTTCCAAGTCTTTAGTTATAACACTTATATCCTTTACTTTAGGAAGAGTAACCAAGGAGAATGCATTCATTTTCTCTAGGTTCAAACTTGCCAAGATTTTCATCAGTCCTTTTGATGTAACATTTTCTTCCAATAATTTTGAAGTATTTTAACGTAGGAGTCTTACCATACCAAAGTTCATGAGGAGTTTGAGTGTTGTTTACCCAGACGTTTGTTTTGTTGAGAATAGTAATGGCAGCAAATGCAGCTTCACCCCAGAAGGTTGCAGGAGTTCCAGACTCATCAAGAATAGCACGAGCCATTTGTTGAACCATTTTGTTCATCCTTTCTACCACTCCATTTTGCTGAGGAGTCCTTGTAGTAGAGAATTCCCTTCTTATTCCATGTTCTTCACAAAATTTGAAAAATTCATCCAAGGTAAATTCCCCTCCTCGATCAGACCTAAGGCATTTAATTTTGCGATCTAATTCATTTTCAACCAAGGCTTTGAACACTTTGAAATTTTTGAAAGCTTCATCTTTATACTTCAGAAATCCTATCCAACACATCCTGGAAAAGTCATCAATGAAAAATATAAAGTATTCTTCTCCTCGAGGTGACTTTTTCCTTGATGGACCACATAAATCAGTATGGACAAATTCAAGTGGCTTACTAGCTGATCCTTCCTTCTCAGGGAAATGAGTTCTGGTTTGCTTACCAAACTAACATGATTTGCATATTGTATTGTCTAGAATTATGATGTCAGGGAGATTGTGAACCGCCTGATATTTGCATGCTTTCCTTATCTGAGGGAAGCTTAGATGCCCCAATCTTCTATGCAATAGCCAATGTTCAACATTTTTTCTTAGATAGCATTGTTGTTGTCCTCCCTTGAGTATGTATAAATTATTTGGAGTTCTTATGCCTTTGATCATAGTTTCTCCTATATCAAGCTCATGAACAATACATCCATTTGATCTAAATATTACCTCATTTCCTTGATCACACATTTGACTAACACTCAATAGATTATGATTTAAACCATCAACATACATAACATTTCTAGGTTTGACTTTTTCTTTCAAAAGAATAAAACCTTTAGCTTTTATGAGTGCAGGGTGTCATTTCCAAATGAGACCTTCCTTTCCTTTTCTAAGGCACTATATGACTGAAGTTTTTCTTTATCACTTGTCATATGTTTCGAGCATCCACTGTGGATGTACCATTGATTTTCTTGCCCTTCTATATATAAGGCTATAACACATCTTTCTGGTTGCGGTTATTTCTTTCTCCATGTTTTGGGACCAATGAAGCTTGCTCCTTCTGAGATGATTGCCAAAACTTACTCCTGCATTCAGAATCTTCATGACTGAAGTCGTTACAAATAGATCATTCTATTTCATTTTCAAGAGTAGAAAAGTTATTGTAGTTCCTCTTCATGATCCCAATCATACTCTGATTTCATGCTTCTCGAGTCATGATGGTCTTGTAGGTAACACATTGAGCAGCTTTGTGTCCAAAGCTATGACATGAAAAACATTGGCCATTAAATAAATTCCCACGACTATCAAATCTACTGTCCATGTGATTGTAGTTTCCATTGACATTCATTCTTGAGGCAAATTGAGAAGGATTTATGTGCGGTTGGTTGTAGCTTTTGTTCATCCTTGAAGTAGATTGACCCCGATTTACTTGGTGATCTCTGTTCATCCTTGAAGAAGATTGACCTTGATTGACCTGGTGATTTGCTTTATGCCTTTGCTGACGATTATCAACCTGTTCACTTCTCCTTGCTGCATCAAGATAACTTTTGGAGGTGGATGGATTCTGTGTTTGAGATGCTTCTTCAATATATCCAAGACCTGTCTTGATTAGAGGAGAACACTACACTTTCATAATCTCATCTAAAGTTTCAGATCCTTTAGTAAATCTAAGATTAAGAGCTTTTGTTTTCTCAATATCTTTTCTAGGTCCCACAATTTCACATTCTAACTTTTCATTGTGTTTTTCCCTTTCATCAAGTTGGAATGTCAGAGTATCTATGATCATACTCTTTTCTTCTAAACAGATTTTAAGTTTAGAAATTTATTCATAGAGATCATCTTCATCTATAGCATCCAAGAAATCATCATCTTCAAAAGCCATCAAAAGTCTATAATCATTACCATGTTCATATTCATCACTATTTGAAAGTCCATTGTTGTCTTCATGTGTATAATAACTCTTCTTACTTACATTCTGTTTTCTATTCCATATAACTGGTTCCTTACCTTTATCAAGCTTATCTTTATGAGGACATTTGGCTGCATAGTGACCAACTCTTCCACAAGCAAAGCATTTGAAAGGTAGCTTACCTCTGAATCTTCCAGAACCCTGTTGAAGATTCTTGACAAAGTTTGATTCTTCTTTTCCTTCTGACATATGCCCTGACTCAATGTATTATCCTTTTCCTAAAGCTTTGAATGTGGCTTCTCTCATGTCTGATGGTCCCCCTTTTCTCATTTCAAAAGTAGTTAGGATTCCGTGCAGCTGTGACATAGTAATACTCTGAAGATTCTGCTTTTCTTCTATGGCAGAAACTTTTGATTCAAACTTAGAAGACAAAGATCTTAGAACCTTTTCAACTAAAGTAACTTATTTGATCTCTTCACCCAAGTTTTTCATGCGATTAACAATCTCATCTATACGTAAGAAATAATTAGCCACACTTTCATCATTTTGCATTCTGAGAGTTTCATATTGAATTCTGAGAGATTGTAGTTTTGCACGTTTTACCTGATCGTCTCCTTCATAACTTAGAATGATCTTGTCCCATATTTCTTTGGCGATTTTGAGTTGCATAACCTTGACTAATTCTGATTGAGATAGAGTCCCCAATAGAGTATTGACAGCATTTGCATTTGTTTCATACTACTTTTTACCAGCCGTATCTGTAGGAGCTGCTGATGGAAATGTGTATCCTCCTTGCACGATATCCCAAACTTTTGTACCAAGAGATGGAAGTTAGGCTATGGCTCTTACCTTCCAATAGACGAAGTTGCTCCCATCAAAGATTGGTGGCCTGATGGATGCCTCTTTTTCATAGTTGCTCATGATGATAGATCTTCCTTCAAGTGATCCAACTTCTTCTAAAGGACCTACTCTGATTCTAATTGTTGGAAATAATACTGAGAGTGGGGGGTGAATCAGTATTGGAAATTTAACAATTTTTCATTTCCATAAACAAATTGATATATGCTACTTCTGTTAATTAAACCTGCGTATATATGCAACTATGTTTAGAGAAAACTGCATATATCTTGTAGACTTCTAATTTAGTTAGCTAGTCTTAATTTGTTTATTAGAACCATAAAACAGTAATCAAGTGCAGTAAACAGTACAAGAAATCGCACACATGAACACAAGATATAAGGTGGAAACCCAATGTGGGTGAAAACCACCTGCTGCAATTCGTCTCTATCTTCGTTTAACAAGAAACTTCTTTTTACAATATTTCTGTACTGGTGCAGTCTTATACAAGTACACAGGCTTCTACCTGCTGAAGGCTACAACCTTCTCTCATTCTGCAGCTTCTCCTGGAAGGGAGCTACAACCCCCTTAGCTCTTGTACTAGCTGATGTACTAGAACATAGGTGCTGACCTACAAAAGGCTACAACCTTCTCTTTTCTTCTAGGGACCACATTTCATAAATTTTCATATTGGATCCATCAATAACATCAATCAAACATCAAATGTATCTGCATCAACCAATATCCCTTGAATAACACAATCACTTCTCTGAATGCTATAACCAGAAACCAATCTTGAACCTAGAACACTGTAGCAATAAACAGAAGTAGCTAAAACATATTTTATGAGATGTACGCTACTTCAATATGTAGAATTTGCATGCATACGCTATTGTATTAAGGCAAACCTACGTACACTCTATTTTGAATTACCGAACAAGCGTGTATACGCACCTTTGATATGTCGAACCTGCGTAGAGATCTATAAAAGATAATTTACCCTTTTCAATTATTCAGACATTAGTTATACCCAAATTATTAGATTTATAGATCAAGTCATGAGACAAATATAATAGATCAAAATCACACAAAGATACTTCTATTCAAGCCTTAAGATCTTGACCCATCAATAGAACTTATCCTTCTTCTAGCACTCAAGTTCCTCCTTCATTGAGATCTAGCTATGCACCTAACCCAATGACCAATATTCTAGATCTTGCTCTTCATCAGATATTCAATCCTTGAGTGCTCTTGCCTAAAGATCTCCTTCCCCTTTTATAGTCTTAGGCCTTACTCAATACCATGGTCCAAAACCACTTAGAACCAATACTTGGGATCAAATACCTGGGTTCAACACTTCGGACGAGATACCATGGTCCAAAACCATAGGTCCAAATACCAAGGACCAAAACCATGGACCAAAAACAAGTTTTCCCACATGTACACACTTTTCCTTGCATGAAAGTGCATGCATACATATACGCACCTTTTGATAGGCGATCTCGCATATATACGCTGCATGGTCAATGGGAACGTACGTATATCTCTTTTTACTTCATTTTGAGAGCCTGAATTATGATCTGTCATCTGAGTGAGTTGCCATCAAGGACAACACTTGCATCATAGTGCCAAACATGTGTTATAATGCCAACAATTAAGACTTCGATCCCTTGCTCGATAAGTGGTGAACACCTTTGGAATTGCAATGCTAATCCCTTAGTATTCAACCATTTCACAAGCTTGTTTTGGGTTGTCTTCCAACATAGGAGGTGTTTGTTCTTTCATACCAAAGCATCATTCTGAACATACAATTTCATATCAAAATCCATTACTTGCTGATTTACATTCTTTACAAAATGAAACAAGACCTTGTATTTGTTTACATATTCTCTTAGATTGGCAATTGTCTTCTGCAGCTTCACAAGCCTGATTTTAAAATTTTCCTTAGCTTCCAATGAAGGGTTCTTCATCGGGGTTGTTGATTGCTGCGAGGTACTTCCTCCTAGCAATTTTCCTCTATGCTTTTTAGAAGATGACTGATGCGGGGTACTCTTTGTATCATCTCTACTCGCTGTCGATTCAGTGGGAGACAAAGCCTCCATATCCTATGCGATATCCACAGGGATTTGGAGCTTTAGTTGCGGTAGTGGGGTCCTCTTCTATGGGTGTTTAGGACTATGAAATACTGGCATCATGGGAGGACGAAATAGGGATATGGATGAGGTTGGTTCCTTCAAGATTTCTCTACAAAGTATGGGCCATACTTTGAGTCTGATGGCGTCCTTGAGCTAAAGTCTCAGCCATGGAAATCGGGGAAGTGTTGTAGGGGGATAGGGGTTTCCAGCGTTGAGCCTTAGGAGTGGTACTTTTAGGGTTGAAAGGGGGTTCTGCTGGAGACTCTAGAGCATCGCTCTCTGTCATGGGACTGAGGTCAGGTTGGGTGGGTTTTACCTGATCATATTTCCTTTTTTTTGGTGAGCTCATAGGGATTTCCATCAGAGTTTTTCGTGTGCCACATTTTGAGCTACCTGTAGCTATAGGAGGGGGTGCAGAAATACCAATAGGGTAATGGGTACGGGTAGACTCAGACATGGATGCGGGAGTTGCCTCGTTGATTTTTAGGGATCAGGCCACTGTACGTTGCCTGCCCTTAGTTTGTGTCTCTTGTCCAGGGAACGTCTCTATGAGGAAGTCCTCCCACAACCGCTTCTATTTCTTCAGCTCAGCAACCAATAAAATCTTGATCAAACTGTGATGATATAATGCAGTTTCGGGCTTTTTACCACGCGACTATACACCCTTTTCCATTTTATGCAAGCTTAACCTTAGGAAATAAGGAATGTTGAGATGCCTACCCTCTGTAAAATGAACCATGAGCTGAATATGATAGAGAAAAACAACAGAAAACCTCCCTTCATAGGTCACGAAGCACTGTAGCATTGTTAAATGTGGATACCATCAATCCTCAATACAATTACAAAGCACTCCCTTCATCCAACTAATTGACCTGTAGGCTGGTTTCAAGAACACGGTACTATTCGGTATTTCTAAATGGCCACCTTTGAAGAATTTCTCACTATCAGCTGGTAGCCAAATAGCCCTACTTACTCATTCTTCTGTGATCCTAAAGTTGAGGTTGTCAACTTGCATGTTTTCACCGTCGAAGCTCTGAGCAAATGCGAGTGCCACTTAATTGTTATAGCCATAAAACTTCTGGAGAAAATGCACCCAATTTTTCTCTTCTAAATTTTCCTTACATTGTTCATATTCTGGGCTATGAGAAAACTGAACAAAGGTGGGTTCATGTCTATCTGCTCCCATGGCGCCTATGGTTTAACTATAATTGACTGTACTGCCGGTCTCTAATTAATTCTCCACCCATGTTCACAACCGACCTTTGTTTTAACTGCAACTGGATGACCGTCGTGATGATGGGTCGGATACAGGGGATTGATTTCATGATGGTAATCATCCCACCTTCTTTGTTGGGAGCGTGGGCACTTGAGTGCAAGGTGCGATGTATGGATGAAACATGTGAGCATCCATTCTATAAGATGGCACGTTACCACCATGATGACGGAAGGCATCACGGAATGACGGTCAAGCGCCGAGTGATCATCATGACATAACAAGGATAAATCATAGGCCATGGTAGTGATATAACATGCTAGAGGATAATTTTTTATGAAATTAGGATTTGATAGGTGAGGGCATAGGATATATGATCATGGTGATCATAGGATAGATTCAGAGGTGTACTTCAATGATTAACACTTTAACTATCTTTCATTAAAATTCAAGCAAAATACAAGTGCATACCTCAACTACTTGAATGATTTGTGTCGAGTATGCGATCCATGTGCTTAAGAAATGCCTCCTGCAATTATGTGCTTGGTGCCCAGATTCTGGAAGATTGACATGTTGTCCCTTCGACAAATAGAGTACCAATTTTAGGAATCTGTTCTTAACTCTGATTGAATCAATAGTTATGATCATTCCTCCACTGCGTATAAAGATAGGCCTTGATTCATCAAAACATGTCAACGCATACAAAATGATGCAAGATGGTATCGTGTGTATTTTTTGGTAGTAGATGAGGGATTATAGGACCCCATTTTAAGCAAAATCTCGGGCTCTTATGTGAAATATGAGCTGCATCCTGGATAGAGTATGCAACATAGACCTTTTAAGCACAACATGAAACAGAGGTATTTTGATCAAACATAAAACATAGTTATTTGAACGGGGTCATGTAGAATTAGATTCTGAGATCCTCATAAAAAAACAACTAAAGCTGGACAGAGAGTGGGGTATAGATCAACTGCTATTCTCCTAGAATCTTCAGATTTCATATCATACACTAGGTTGCCCATTATTTCAATAAAGGAAACTGATTACCAATCCATGGATTTTAACTAGGCCTGGAATGGTGATTTTGTGGGGCATTTCTTTTTGGGAGGTGGAAATGGCTAGAAAGAGAGCTCCAGGGGTAGTTCTTTCTCGTAGTTATTCTTTGGGCCCAGAAAAGAATAATTCACAGCCCAGAGGATCCCTATGCTACTACTACCTTATTGTATTAATGATCCTAAAGTAGTTGGTGCTCGAGGCATTCTTATTTAGAGAGTCTGAATTACCCAAAGTAGACTCCACAGGTTTCCTTTCTGTAATCATTTCCTTGAGCCTGGAAGAGAACAATTCTGTACTCAAGGAATCCCTAAACTACTACTCATCCATTTCATTTACCAGCCCGGATCGTCATTACTCGGGAGCTTCATGTTTAGAGAGTCTGAAGGCTTCCAAAGAAGACTCCACAAGTTCCATTTCCATATGTAATCCACCAAGCCTGGGTAAAGGGATAAACTTCCCCCTGGTGAATTCCTCCTTTATTCTACATGGGTTGTGGGGAGGACCACCTGAAGATAACAAAAATGACAAACCATTGTTATATATATATATATATATATATATATATATAATAATATATATATACTATATATATATATATATATATATATAATATATTAATATATATATATATGTAAAATAGATAAAAATTAATTAAATGAACCAGCAAGGGGTTGGTCATTTGCATGAATCAGCTCCAATCCTGGATCCTTTTGAATTTCTTGCAAAAACTAATCACAAGAGAGTGCCTTAGGATAAACTTTAAGCCAATGACCATTTACCAAAAAAGAAGCCCTATAATTATCAGTAGTACAGATGCAAACTGAACCATTATCAAAAACTTCAATTACCTCATATGGTCCTAACCATCTGGTAGAAAATTTACCTTTGAAATGCTTAAACTTACTATTGTATAATAAGGCCCAGTTGCCTGGATGGAAGACTTTATTCGTAATGAATTTATCATGCCATTGGGCTCTTCGGTTCTGTACTAATGTAGTTTAGTGGTAGGCATCTTATCAGATTTCATCTAGTTCATTCAATTGCATCAATCTTTGCTCTTGAGCCTCGTTTAAATTCATGCCCAATTGAGTAGTTGTTCTAAATGTTTTTACTTGAAATTCAATGGGTAGAAGTACTTATTTACCATAGACTAGTTCATAAGGAGTATGCCCGGTCACATTCCTCCAAGTGATCCAGTAAGCCCAAAGTGCCTCTAGTAACTTTTCTGCCCAATCTCTGTGATGCAATTGAATTGTCTTTGTAAGGATGGATTCAAACACCTTGTTCATAGACTCCACTTGCCCATTAGCTTGCGGGTGGTAAGGAGTCGATTTGTGGTGCTTCACTTGATATTGCTCTGTAAGTGCCTTGACCAGCTTCGATGTAAATTGGGTTCCCTAGTTAGTGACAATTTCATGAGGGACCCCAAATCTTGTAAACATGACCTCGAACAAAAACTCCACTACCACCTTTTTAGTGGCAGCATACAATGCTTTAGCCTCCATCCACTTGGTGACGTAATCAGTGCATACCAAAATATATTTTTTCTTATTTTTCATTGGGGAGATGGGCCCTACAAAGTCTAATGCCCACTTCTTAGAGGGTTCAATAGAAATTTGCGGTTGAAGGGGCATTTCATCGGAGGCCACTGGTCTCCCTATTCTTTAGCAAGCGCCACAACTTGAAACGAACTTCTTGGTGTCCTTGAAGAGCATAGGCCAATATTATCCAGTGCGAAGAACTTTGTATGTTGTCCTCTTATTGGCAAAATGGCCGCCACAAGTCTCATTATGGATGGCACTTAGTATGTCATGCATTTCGTCTTCCCGCACACACCGCCTCATAATCAAGTCTGGCCCTGTATAGAATAGATCTCCCTCAATCCATGAGAAACTAGCACTGCATTGTACTATATTATGCTTTTCACGAGCCAACATGTTCTGAGGTAGCTTTCCTGATACCAAATAATTGGAAACATCAACGAACCAAGAAGTAATGGTAAAAATGGCAAGTAGAGCTTCATTTGGGAATTCGTCAGGCACTAGCATTGGCATGCTTCCCTACGTAAGATTTAAATGAGATAAGAAATAAACTACCAAATTATCCCTTCTAGGCCTATCAATTAAAGAATATTGAATTCTTGTAGAAGAAACAACCATCTAGTTATCCTACTGTTAGTAATCAGTTTATTCATTAAAAATCTAACAGCAGAATGATCTGTATGGACAAATGTCTCATAACCAGTAATATAATGTCTAAACTTTACTATAGCATGTACAACTGCTAACAATTATTTTTTCAGTAGCCGTATAATTTAATTCAACAAGAGAGATTTTTGCTAACAAAATAAATGGCATAAGGAAAGTTATCTTCCCTTTGTCCCAAAACTACTCCCAGTGCAGTGTCTGAAGTGTCTATACAAATGTGAAAAGGTAAGGACCAATTTGGTCCTCTTAGCACCAGAGTTGTGGACAATATTTCCTTCAATACCTAAAAATCCTATTGACAGTCAACATTCAATACAAATTCAACATCTTTAGTTAACAATTTAAATCATGGTGCTGCCATTCTAGTGAAATTTTCAACGAATTGTCAATATTATCCTGTGTGCCCTAGAAAAATTCTTACCTCCTTTTTCGAGCTCAGAATAGGGATACTCAAAATTAACTCAATTTTTGTCGGGTTGACTTGAATTCCATCAAATGATACATTGTGGCCTAAAACAATTCCCTTAGTTTGCATCATCCTACATTTATCACTACTAAGGGCCAAATCAGCTTCTTGACAATGGATCAATACCTTCTCTAGATTTTCCAAGGCTTGCGGGAAATCATCCCCATAGACTATGAATTCATCCATATAGACTTCCACACAGTCATGGATTAGGTCAGAAAAGATAACAAGCACGACTCTGTTGGCATTCTGATACAGGTGTTGTCCTTGATGGCAACTCACTTAGATGAAAGATCACAGTACAGGAAGTTAACAACAAAGAATTACATATCAGTCTACATAGAATGAAGAAAGAGAGGTATACGCAGGTTCACCTTGAACAAGCTACGTATACACTCAGGTTCACTAACCACAAGTAGCATATACATACACACACATTTTCACAAAAGGAAAAACATGTATACCATGGAAAACTAAGTTTTTGGTCCGAGGTATTTGGTCCATGGTATTGGTCCAAGGTACTTGGTCCGAGGTATTGGCCCTAGGTATTTGGTCCAAGGTATTGGTCCTAGGTGGCTTTGGTCCATGGTATTGAGATAGCCCTAAAACTATAAAAGGAGGAGAAGATCATTAGACCAAGTGTGCAAGTATTGAATATCTCATGAAGTGTGAGATCTAGTATACAGGTTATTGGCTTATGGTGTTATGCTTGATCTGAACCAAGGATGAACCTTAGCAGTTGATGAAGGATAAGATATAATGATGGTTCAGGATCTTAAGGCTTGAAATGAATTATCATTATGTGGTTTGATCATGTATAGTATAGATCTGAATATTAACACATGTGTTATTCTGTAAATATTGTGATCTAGGTATAACTGAAGTCTGTAATAGCTGCAGAATTATGAATTAATATTTGCAAATGTATACGCTAGTTGGCTTTGAGAAAAGAGTGTATGCACACAGGTTCGACACATGGAAGTAGCGTATACCTCATAAAGTATGTTTCAATTGTTTCTGTTTGTTGTTTTAGAGTTCTGAGTTCTGGTTTGGATTCTGGTTACTGTATTCTGGTGACAGTGTTCTAGATTATCAGATTTAGGTTCAATGTTTGGTTGATGCTGATGTACTTGATGATTGTATTGTAGTTATGATGTTGATGATGGGTCTAGTAGGAAAATTGAGTGAAATGTAGCCTTCAGATTGTGGTGTTGTGTTCCAGGAGTATCCAGTTTGAGAATTCATGAAACATGGTCCCTGGTAGAAGAGTGGAGTTTTTTGTAGGCTGGCACCTATGTACTAGTAAACATATTGGCTAGTACAAAAGCTAGGGGGTTGTAGCTCCCTTCTAGTAGAAGCTGGATAACAAGATAAGGTAGCAACCTTCTGCAAGTAGAAGCCTGCGTACTGGTATGAGTCTGCACCAGTACAATGTTGTAAATAGATTTTCTTATTATTATTAAAAGAAGATAGAGACGATAGCAGCAGGTGGTTTTCACCCACACTGGGTTTCCACCTTATATTTTGGTGTTCATGTGTGTTTCTTATGTGTGAAGCTTTATTTTTCTTTCACTACATTATCTAATAAATCTCTAATATACTGGTTAAAGTTAAATGCATGATAAATTTGGTAAATCAAAAGTTATTTGCATATCCGTTGGTTGCTTTAAGTACAGTCCCACATACATGCTAGTTCACTTAGCTGAAGTACCATATACAAATCTGTTTGGGAAGTAAATTTATTAATCTGATAATACTGATTCACCACCCCACTTAGTATTATTTCCAACAATTGGTATCAGAGTAGGTCCTTCAGAAGAAGCTTGATCGCTTGAAGAGAGATCCATCATCATGAGTAATTAAGAAAGCATGGGATCCATCAGACCACCAATCTTTGATGGGAGCAACTTTGTTTATTGGAAAATAAGAACCAGAACCTATCTATAATCACTTGGAATGGATGTTTGGGAAATTATGGAAGGAGGATATACATTTCCAACAACAATTCCTAAAGATACGGCAGGTAAAAAACAATATGAAACCAATGCCAGGGCTATCAATATATTATTGGGAAGTCTATCACAATCAAAGTTTATCAAAGTTATGCAGCTCATATCAGCCAAAAAAATATGGGACAAAATCATTCTGACCTACGAAGGAGACTCTCTGGTAAAACGAGCTAAACTTCAAACTCTCAGAATTCAATATGAAACTCTTAAGATGCACAATGATGAAAGTATAGCTAGTTACTTCTTACGTATAAATGAGGTTGTCAGTTTTATGAAGAATCTGGGTGAAGATATAAAGGAAGTTACTTTAGTTGAGAAAGTTTTAAGATCCTTGTCTGCTAAATTTGAATCAAAAGTATCTGCCATAGAAGAAAAACAGGATTTGTAGACTATCACTATGAAACAGTTTCACGAAATCTTAACTACCTTTGAGATAAGAAAAGGAGGCCCATTACATATGAGAGAAGCCACATTTAAAGCTTCAACAAAAGGAAAGGAAGAACTAAATGAATCATGACGTATTTCAGAAGAAGAAGATGAAGTAAACTTTGTTAAGAAGCTTCAACGGGGTTCTGGAACATTTAGAGGTAAACTTCCCTTCAAATGTTTTGCCTGTGGTAGAGTTGGTCATTATGTTGCCAAATGTACTCATAAAGATAAATATGATAAAGGGAAGAATCTTTTAAAAGGAATAGAAAACAAAGTGTAAGTAAAAAGAGTTACTATACTCATGAAGATAGCGATGGTTTATCAAATAGTGATGAAGATGAAAATAATAATGACTATAGACTTCTAATGGCTTATGATGATGATAATTTTTGGGATGCTTTAGAGGAAGATGACCTTCATGAAGAAATCCCTAAACTCATAGAAGAAAAGAATATGATTATAGATACCTTGACATACCAACTTGCTGAAAAGGAAAAACATAATGAAAAACTATAATGTGAAATCGTGGGTCTAAGAAAGGATCTAGAGAAACAAAATCTCTCAATCTTAGATTTGCTAAAGGATCAAAAACCTTAAATGAAATTATTAAAGTGCAGCATTATCCTCTCATAAAGATAGGTCTTTGATATATTGAAGAAGCATCTCAATCACAGAAGTCGTCAACCTCCACTAAAAGCTATCTTGATGCAACAAAGAACAATGAACATTATGACAATCGTCAGCAAAGGCATAAAGTAGATCACCATGTAAATCAGGCTCAATTTGCTTCAAGGATGAATAGAAGCCACAACCAACCTCAAGTAAATCATACTCAATTTGCTTCAAAGATGAATATCAATAGAAACTATAATCACCAGGTCAATAGATTCGATAATCGTAGGAACTTCTTTAATGGTCAATGTTTCTCATGTCATAATTTTGGACACAAAGCTGCTCAATGTGTTGCTTACAAAACCATCATGACTAGAGAAGCACAAAATCAGAGGAATGTGACAGGGATCAAGAAAAGTTCCTATAATAACTTTTCTTTTCTTGAAAATGAAATAGAATTCTCAATCTGTAACAACTTTGGCCATGAAGAATTTGAATGCAGGAGAAAATTTCAACAAACATCTCAAAAGGAGCAAACTCCATTAAATCCCTAGATATGGAGAAGGAAAGAAACTCAAACAGAAAGATGTGGTATAGCATTGTATGCAAAAGGACAAGAAAATTAGTGGTACATCGATAGTGGATGCTCAAAACACATGACAGGTGACAACGAAAAACTTCACTCATATAATGCCTTAGAAAAGGAAAAGAATGTCCCATTTGGAAATGACACTCCTGCTATCATAAAAGGTAAAGGCTCTATTTTCTTGAAAGAAATGGTTAAAGTTGGGAATGTTATGTATGTAGATGGTCTAAAGCATAACCTGTTGAGTGTTAGTCAAATGTGTGATCAAGGAAATGAAGTGGTGTTTTGATCAAACGGATGTGTTGTTCATGACCTTGATATAGGAGAAACCTTGATCAAAATTACAAGAACTCCAAGCAACTTATACATACTCAAGGGAGGACAACAACAATACTATCTAAGAAAAAATGATCAAAACTAGCTATGACATAGAAGATTGGGACATCTAAGCTTTTCTCAAATAAGAAAAGCATGCAGATTCCATGCTGATCTTGATCTTCCAAATATCAGCATTCCTGAAAAATACAATATGCAAACCATGTCAATTCAGTAAGCAAACTAGATCTCACTTGATTGAAAAAGAAGGGTCAGCTAGTAAGCCTCTTGAACTTGTTCATATTGATTTATTTGGACCATCAACGAAAAAGTCACCTCGTGGAGAAGAATACTTTATTTTGTTCATTGATGATTTTTCCAGAATGTGTTGGTTAGGTCTTCTGAAGCATAAAGATGAAGCATTTGAAAAGTTCAAAGCCTTCAAAGCTTTGGTTGAAAATGAATCGGATTGCAAAATCAAATGCCTCAGATCTGATCGAGGAGGGAAATTTACCTCGAATGAATTCTTTGACTTTTGTGAACAACATGGAATAAGAAGGAAATTCTCCACCGCAAGGACTCCACAACAAAATGGAGTGGTAGAAATAATGAATAGAAATGTTCAACAAATGGTTCGAGCTATGCTAGATGAATCTAGAACTCCTGCAACCTTCTAGGGTGAAGCTGCATTCACCACCGTAACTATTCTCAACCAAGCAAATGTTCGGGTAAACAACACTCAAACTTCACATGAACTTTGGTATGGTAAGACTCCTACTATAAAATACTTTATAGTTTTTGGAAGCAAATGTTATATCAAAAGGGCTGATGAAAAACTTGGTAAGTTTGAGCCCAGAGTAGATGAAGGTATTCTTCTTGGTTACTCTTCCCGAAGTAAAGGATATAAATGTTATAATAAAAGACTTGGGAAAATTGTTGAAAGTATTGATGTTGTAGTTGATGGAGCATGCAAAAATACAAAACAAATAAAAACTGAAGATTATGAAAATGAAGAAGATGGGGATTATTTTCCCACATCAAATCACAATGATTCTAAAGAAGAAACCAATGAAGCACTAAAAGAAGAGATAATGGAGGAATGTTCAGAAAAATCATCCAGAAACTCAAATTTTAGGGGAAAAAGAGGCAGGTGTACAGACAAGAAGAACTATTACAGAAACCTCAAGCTATTTAGCAAAACTGTCCTCCACCAAACCTCAAAATTTAAATGAAGCATGGAAAGATGAACGTTGGGTCAAGGCCATGAATGAAGAACTTGAGCAAATTGAAAAGAATAATACTTGGGAATTAGTTCCTAGACGTCATGATAAAAATATCATAGGAACTAAATGGATATTCAAAAACAAGATGAACAAAAATGGAGAATTTATTATAAACAAGGCTAGACATGTTTGTAAAGGGTATGCTCAACAAGAAGGTGTAGATTTTGAAGAAATATTTGCACCTGTTGCTAGACTTGAAGCCATAAGGATGTTTCTTGCTCTTTCTAGTTTTCTCAGAAATTCAAAGTATACCAAATGGATGTAAAATCTGTTTTCCTTAATGGAGATTTAGAAGAAGTCTATATTGAACAACCAAAAGGATTCATTTTTGGAAATGATGAAAAACTTGTATGTAGACTTAGAAAGGCTCTATATGGTCTAAAATAGGCTCCAAGGGCCTGGTATTAGCCTTGACAAATATCTACACCAACAGGGTTTTTCAAAAGGGTCAGCAGATAGCAATCTTTATACAAAGATTGACATTTATAAATTGCTAATAATTTCTGTTTATGTTGATGATATCATTTTTGGTAGCAATGAATAATCCATGAGTCAAAATTTTGCTTCAGTAATGCAGCAAGAAAACGTATGGCATGGAAGATTCTAACCCTGTATGTACCCCAATGGTAACAGGATGCAGTCTCAGCTCAAATGATGAATCAGCAGCAGTACATCAACCAACTTACAGATCCATGATTAGCAGTCTACTTTATCTAAAGGGTACCCAACCTGACATCATGCATGCAGTAGGAATAATTGGAAGATTCCAAGCAAATCCAAAGGAATCACACCTTCAGGCGGTTAAAAGGATTTTCAAATATCTTCAAGGAACACAGAACTTTGATTTATTGTATCCTAGAGATACAGATCTTAATTTTCATGCATATACAGATGCAGATTGGGTAGGAAGTGTTGATGACAGAAAAAGAACTAGTGGTGGTGCATTCTATATGGGTTCTAGGTTAGTGTCTTGGTTCAGCAAGAAACAAAGTTCAATTGTGCTATCTACATCTGAAGCAGAATATGTTGCTGCTACATCTTGCTGATCACAACTACTTTGGATGATGCAAACCTTGCAAGACATTCATATCACATGTACTCCACCCATCTCCATTTTATGTGATAATACAAGTGCCATCAATATTTCAAAGAACCTAGTCATGCACTCCAAGACCAAGCACATACCCATCAAATACCATTTTCTACGTGAACAAGTGCTTGAAAAAAAGGTCAAATTGAAGTATGTTTCCTCCAAAGAATAGGTTGCTGATATATTCACTAAACCACTACCCAGAGAGACATTTGAATATATCAGACAAAAGCTGGGAGTAGTTTTTGCATTATCCTATTGTTAAATACAATTTTTCAAAAAATGGTTGTTATACACATGTTTCATAAAATAGAGTCACGTACACACACGGGTTGCTATGGGTTAAAGAGCATATATGCAGTTCAGACAAGAAAACAGTGGGGCAGGATCTGATATGGGTGTTCTGACTGATATTGATGATTAATGTCTATATGCTTTATTCATTAAATTTTATTCGACTGATAAAGATGCCTTGATCATTGGTAGCACAGGCTCAGGGGGAGCATTAGCCTTCATGTACATTAAACATTGTTGGCATTATGGTTGCTGAGTCCAGCTATGGCTTCAGATATTTATATCAGATGTTGCTTCATTCATGTAAAAGTCTAGGGTGTGATATGTCTTCTCATACATTTGAATGGGTCCTCTTGGACAAATTATGTAATTTATATCCCCACTTTACATGGGATGTATGATGTAATATTTCTTGTTTTTGTCATGTATAAACAATTGGTATATCCCCACTTGGTTGGGTGGATGAGTAAAATATGGTATATCCCCACTTGGTTGGGTGGATGAGTCAAATATGGTATATCCCCACTTAGCTGGGTGGATGAGTCAAATATGGTATATCCCCACTTGGTTGGGAGATGGATGTATGTATGAGTCATTGGTGATAGGAAGGTCATTGGCGATGTATGTATATAGTCATGTTATTCTTTTAGAAAATCTTTCTGCAAACTTTGCTTGTGCTCAGGGGAGAGCATGGACTCAATCATGGGAACTCAATCACTACCTTTCAGCATATCAGAGAATTCAGCATGTACTCAGGGGGAGCATGACCCTTTGCCCTTGATGTCAAAGGGGGAGAGTGACTTGGTGTTGTTGTTGCCATCAAGTCTAAAGGGGTAGATTGATGGAATTATGATACAGGTGCTGTTCTTGATGGCAACTTAGTCAGATAAAAGATCATAGTACAGGAAGTTAACAGTAAAGAATTAGAGATCAATCTACATAGAATGAAGAAAGAGGGTTATACGCAGGTTCACCTTAACTAAGTTGTGTATACACACAGGTTCACTGACCACAAGTAGCGTATACATACACACGCACTTTCACAGAAGGAAAAATGTGTATACCTTGGAAAACTAAATTTTTGGTCCGAGGTATTTGGGTCATGGTATTTTGATCCATGGTATTGGTCCAAGGTACCTGGTCTGAGGTATTGACCCTAGGTATTTGGTCCAAGGTATTGGTCCATGGTATTGAGATAGGCCTAAAACTATAAAAGGAGGAGAAGATCATTAGGCCAAGTGTGCAAGCATCGAATATCTGATGAAGTGTGAGATCTAGTATACAGGTTATTAGCTTATGGTGTTGTGCTTGATCTGAACCGAGGATGAACCTTAGTGGTTGATGAAGGATAAGATTTAATGATGGTTCGAAATCTTAAGGCTTGAAATGAATTATCATTATGTGGTTTGATCATGTATAGTCTAGATTTGAATATTGACGCATGTGTTATTATGTAAATATTATGATTTAGGTATAACTGAAGTCTGTAATAGCTGCAGAATTATGAATTAATATTTCCAGATGTATACGCCGGTTGGCTTTAAGAATAGCGTGTATACGCACAGGTTCAACACATGGAAGTAGCGTATACCTTATAAAGTATGTTTCAGTTGTTTCTGTTTGCTATTGTAGAGTTTTGGAATCTGGTTTGGATTCTGGTTACTGTATTTTGGTGACAGTGTTCTGAATAATCAAATTCAGGTTCAGTGTTTGGTTTATGCAGATGTACTTGATGATTGTATTGTAGTTAGGATGTTGTTGATGGGTTCAGTATGAAAATTGAATGAAACGTAGTCTTCAAATTGTGGTGTTGTGTTCCAGGAGTATCCAGTCTAAAAATTCATGAAATGTGGTCCCCGTAGAAGAGTGGAGTTTTCTATAGGCTGGCACCTACGTACTAGTAAACATATTGGCTAGTACAAGAGCTAGGGGGTTGTAGCTCCCTTCCAGTAGAAGCTGGAGAATGAGAGAAGCTAGCAACCTTCTGTAGGTAGAAGCTTGCATACTGGTATGAGTCTGCACCAGTACAATGTTGTAAATAGATTTTCTTATTATTATTAAAAGAAGTTAGAGATGACAATAGATGGTGGTTTTCACCCACATTGGGTTTCCACCTTATATCTTGGTGTTCATGTGTGTTGCTTATGTGTGATGCTTTATTCTATTTTCACTACACTATCTAATAAATCTCTGATATACTGGTTAAAGTTCAATGCATGATAAATTGGGTAAATCAAAATTTCTCTACATAGAGGCTAGTTGCTTTAAGTACAGTTGTGTGTACACGCTAGTTCACTTCGCTGAAGTAGCATATACAAATCTGTTTGAGAAATAAATTTATTAATCTGATAATACTGATTCACCCCCCTCTTAGTATTATTTCCAATAGGCTCTTTGGAAGGTGGCGGGGGTGTTACAAAGACCGAAGGGAAGCACTTTATATGCATAAGTACCCCATGGGCATGTGAAGGTGGTATTTTCTTGGTTTTTTTCAGCTATTTGTATTTGATTGTACCCACTATAACCATCTAGAAAAGAAAAATATTTCTTACCTGAAAGTGTGTTGAGAACTTGATAAATAAAAGGAAATGGAAAATAATCACGCAGCATAGATTTGTTTAATTCTCTGTAATTGATGCAGATCTACCATTTGTTTTTCTTCCTTGGGAATACTACCAGAGGTGACACCCACGTGCTATCGGAAATGGCGTAAGTGAAATCTGTGGCCAAAAGTTTCTGAAGCTCTTCTTTAACAGTATACTTTAATGCTAGGTTCATCCACCTTTGTGGTTGTTGAACGGGTCTCATTTCTTTGTTTGTGTAGATATGATGGATGCAAGTGTCTAGATGTATACCTCTCATATCCAAGTAATCCCATGTGAATTCTCTAGTTTGTTCATGAACCGTACTCATCAACTGTTACTCTTGTTGTACACCCAATCCTATGCCAATATGTAGAATTTTCCCTTCAAATATTTCCACAGGTTCTATGGTGAGCTCATGGCTTTCCTCCATGGCTGCAAATGAGGCAAAGATAGCTAGATGGTAGGTTTCCTAAAACTCATCAATAAACACATAATGATAACCATTAAAAGAGATGGGATAATTGATGCAAGAACTATCTGCTAGAAACTACTGCAAAACATGCTCATCAAAATGTTCCTGGAGACCTCTAGACTAATCTAATGTTAACAAGGGAAACATGCAGTCTTCGTCTCCATAAGGGTTTTCGAGCCATAATGGTACTTCGGTAGTTTTTTGAGTAGGTGGAAATATGGAGAATGTTTGATTGTGAGAACCATTTGAAATAATCATTTCCCCATTTCTGCATCAGATGACGGCATCAACAATTGCCAGCCATGGCCTTCCTAGGACGATAGGGTGTCCAGCTCTAAATGCTTTTGGAGAAATGACTACAAAGTCTATAAGATATTTCCAAGAGGCAATAGTGACTACTATATCTTCCAAGGATCCTATTGGTTTGACAACAGATTTATTTGCCATCTCTAAGAGGATAGGGGTGGTTTTTAACCCAGGTAGCTATAATCATGTCATTATTTCATAAGTCATTGCATTTATTGCAGCCCCTAAATCTACAAGAGTATTCAACCAAAGTACTCCATTTATTTTGATAGTGACAATGGGATTCCCAAGGTCATTGTATTTGGTAGGCATATCGGAAATCATCGTGGACATTTGACTCATAATTTTGACATTCTGGTTTTTATGCCCCTTTCTTCCTAGTTTCTTGATGCAGAGATCCTTGATAATTTTATTGTATATAGGGATGTCTCAGATTGCTTGTAAAAGTGGAATTTTAATATAGAAATTCCTAAAATCATTTTCTAGGTCATATTCAAGTGGGACCTCTTCTTTCCTTACAATCAGTCTCTCCGGGTATGGTGGTTCAGTTAACTCTTTTTCCATTGTTTGTTGTTTTTCATTTTGCAAATGTTTTTCAGATGACGAGGAGGGCACCTCTTCTTGAATAACCATAACCAATTCCCCTTTATTAATTGTTCTCCCTGATCACAACTGGATTTTGTTCATAGGAATGGCTGTGATCATGTATGTAGGAAAGGGCTGGATATCTATGTTTTGCATAGGTTGAGGTGTCCTATTGTGATTTGGGTTAGGTATAGGTTGTGCAGGCAGTAGTGTAGGCCATTGTGGGTTTATATTAGCTGGTGCCTGCGGGGTTGGTATGTTAAAAGGTGCAGGTAGTAATTTATGTATAGGAGGTGATGTGGTGGCAGGCGCTGGTAATAGTTGATGCAGAGGAGGTGGTAACTGCGTAGGTTGTTGATACATGTTAGGATTATATGCCTGCTGATAGGTTTTCATGGTTGGATTATATGAAGTACTCGACATATTTGGATAAGGTGTCTAGAATTTGGATTGGGGTTGATAGCTGGTGGCATAAGGACTCGTTCTCCAATTCTGGTTCAAGGAAGTACTTTGTGGTTGTTGAGAAACCCATGGGGGGTAGGATGCAGGAAAGGTCCAAGGTTGGGTTTGGCTATATCCTTGAAAATTTGGGTCTGGGAACAAACTCTGACTCTGACCTCTCCAGATTGGTCTTTTGGCTATTTTAGCTTGGTCAAGGGTTTCGGTATTACCTTTGTACATGGCTATAGGCTGGGAAGTGATGGTAACTTCTTGGTTGGGTGCTCTAGAGTGCAGATTCCACAGACTTCTATGGAATTTAGAGAACATTCCCTCTCTACATGTTTATGCCTACACTTGGGACAAAAGACCGCCATGGCTGCCTTTTCGGCCTCATGATTTTGGTTGATTTTCATGGTGTCAAGCTGGTCACTAATTGTATTCAAGATGTCAGTTTTGAAATTCTATAATAGGTTCCCTAGCTCAACTCTAGTGACAGCATTAGCTACAATTTCCTTTTGTACATAGTCTCGAGAATTGTCTCGAAGTTCACGAAGCTTTTTACCTACTTTAGCTTGGCTTCTAGAGTAGGTGCAACAAAGGTCAATGACTTCAGCAAAGGATTTCTTGTAAATGTCCCCACCACTAAGCAAGTCTAATGTTTCTATGCAATCGTCTCTTAGCCCTTTTAGGAACACAATTCTGATGATTTTTTGGTTTAGGGTGCTCCCATGGGATTTATGAAAGTTATACATGAATCTCTCAAGATACTCCTCTAGGTTTTCATCTTCAGTTTGTTGCATCTGAAGGATATCATTGATGTCCCTACTCTTATATAAGTCTTGATATTTTTTAAGAAATGTTGACCTCATGTCATCCCATGTGTATATGGTATGTTGTCCTAGACTCATGAACCACCTAAGGGCTGCATGTTTTAATGTGGAGGGATACAATTTGAGTTTATGTGCATCGTCATAGTAATTATAGGTACGACATAGAATATCGAATTTGAATAAAAAATTATCGAGATCTTCGGATGATTTACCATAGAATAGTGGTAGAGATGCCATCAGAATGTTCTCTATGTTGATGTCATGAGTCACATCCAGGTTAGGGAACCCGAAAGTAACTTCTTCTTCTTCTTACTGGTTTCATCCAAATAGGTTAACATTCCATCTAGGGCCTTCTCCCTCTTTGTGGCATTTATAATTGTTTCTATCCTCACCATCTCCATGTTCCATATTTACGGTAGGTACCCGCTGGGGTTTGCTAATTATGGTGTGAAACGGGGGTATTGGAACACGGTAAATGTTGGTTGAATGCTCGTCCAAGAGGTTTGGTCGTTCTACTGGTTCTTCTACAGGGTTGTCAAAGACAACTTGTTCAACGATCCTTCCTTCCTGATTAAAGAATTCCTGATCTGAAACCACATTGGCATCAACACTTCCTTCTTCTTGTCTTAGACCTGCATATTGATTAGGAGCAGTCAAAACAAGTATATTGACCGATCCAAAAGTTGTAGGAAATTTAAAATTTGAAATAAATCTACCTTTATTGTCCCTAGGTCTACCTGTACTCCTACACTTAAAGATAAAGGAAAATAGAAATCAAACCGTGTTTGGTTAGACTTTGGAGCGACCCCAAAAAAGTGGATGCGTGGCTCTTCACTCACGTATTACTATATTTTCTTCACCTTTTTACCATTCTGTAGGCTCTTGAAACTCAATGATAGTGATTACCTGAATAAGAAATGACAATTTCCCCAGCAATGGTGCCAAAAAGTTGAGAGATTAAATGGTCATATTAAATCCCTTAATATTAATTGTCAACCAGGGGTTAGTAAGCATGAATTGCCTTGTGCTTTCTCTGTTTAGGGCTAGGTCAGAGTTTAATCATTTCCTTCTAACAATTTATGGAATAATAACTACTCGCAAATCAAATCATCTAATTTTCAAGAGCAAACCCAACAATCAAATTTAATCTAAAACCTTTACAAATTCTAGCATTCAAATCTGTACTCAACTATGTATCTCTAGTGATGAAAGAAAACTTTTATCCACACCAAAATATACTCAATCAAATCTCTGAATGATGGTACCAGACCTTCTATGTGAAAACCCACTCAATCATTCCTCAACAAGCATCCTATGATGATGGTAGTTCTTACTTGAAGTAATCAAACAACCTATACTAATAACCACTAAACTTATTAAACTATTGATGCAAATAATGTTGGATTGTGTTATATTCTTTCCACGACTAACCTACGCCCCCCTGTTTGGGGGTTTTGAGGGGCGCGGGTAGCCCCCCTCTACGGGGCCCGGGGTAGCACCCCAGGAATTTTTTTTTTTGGACCCTATATTAGGTTGGGCCAACCTACCTATGGTTTTCGGTCCATGGTATTGGATGCTTTGGCATGTATAAATATGTATTGTAACATTGAAAGGAACATAATGAAAAATCAAGCTGGTATTCCTGGTTTTGGGATCCAGTGGGAAATCTCTGTATATGTGTTTTATGTTTTATGCTCTCGCATTGTTTATTTTTTGTGATTTAGAATTCATATGCAAGTAATTTCTGTACAGGGTTAAAACCTAGATTTGGTATCACCATTTTTTTGGATTCAAGGGTACGCCTTTGTTGCTGAGGGGTTTCGCTCGGGCCTGTGGTAGAACTTGTTCAGTGGGAGATCTGCGAGATCGATTCTGGTGGTGAAAGAAGATGGCGAGCAGTGGAAAGATAGAGATTGAGAAGTTCAATGGTCAGAGTTTTGAGTTGTGGAAACTCAATATGGAGGATCTGTTGGTGGATAAAGATCAGTGGATCGCGGTAGATCCAGGTACTAAACCAACGGGAGTGACTGATGAATAATGGAAGAAGTTGGATCGGAAGGCAAAGTGTACAATACAATTGTGTGTCTCAGATTTAGCATTGTTGAATGTATCAGGGGAAGCTACGACGAAGGCTCTGTGGGACAAGTTAGGGACTTTGTACCAATCTAAGTCTCTGGTGAATAAACTATTCTTGCGGAAAAAGATGTATAACTTGAGGATGAAAGATGGAGACTCGGTGATAGAGCATATGAATGCGTTTAATACTGTGGTAAGTTAGTTATCATCTGTTGATATTAAAATTTCAGATGAAGATACGTGCATTAGTTTGTTGTGTTCTCTATCAGATTCGTGGGATAGTCTGGTTATTGCAATAGGTAGAAATGCAACTGCTTTGCAGTTTGATGAAATAGTCTCAGCCTTGCTGACAAAGGAGATGAGACGGAAAAATATGGACAACCAGAATGGTGATGCCTTGTCTATATGAGGAAGGTCCCAGAACAGAAACAAAATAAGTCATCGAGTGAGAGATCTAAATCTAGAGGGAGATCTAAATCTCCAAGAAAACCTATAAAGGTGGTGTGCTGGAAATGCGAAAAGGAAGGGCACTTCAAAAGGGATTGTAAATCTAAAGCTCCTGATAAAGGAAAGGGATATGATGATGCTTCTTCTGCAGAGGCGAAAACCACATCAGATGAAGGTGGGGATGTGTACTTGGATTCTTCAAGTACACATGTAGATCATGAGGCATGGTTAATTGACTCAGGTGCATCCTTTCACTTCACTCCCCATAGAGAGTGGTTCTGCGAGTATGAGAAATACGATGGTGGTCATGTCTTCTTAGGAGATGATAGGAAGGCTAGAATCATTGGTTGTGGAAAAGTAAAGTTGAAGTTGCAAGGTGGAAGGGTTAGAACCCTTCTGGGTGTTCTGCATATTCCTACATTGGCCAGAAATCTGATTTCTGTAAGCAAGTTGGATAATGCAGGTGTAAAGACAGTGTTCGAGAAGGATACCTGCAAGATGGTTCGAGGAGCACTGGTATTGATGCGGGGAGTTCGGATTGGAACTCTGTACAAGCTGCAAGGTAGCACTGTTGTTGACGGGTGCAATAGTTCTATGATTCCTGAGAATGGAGCAGAAAATCTAGTGGTCTTTGGAGAGGAGACCATGTTGTGGCATCAAAGGCTTGGACATATTGGAGAGAAGGGCCTTCGAATACTTCATGGTAAAGGTATGGTAGAAGGTATGAGTAATAGCTCTCTGGATTTTGATTTCTATGAAAATTGTGTATATGGGAAGCAGAATCGGGTGAGTTTCCCCTCTGATGGTAAGAGGACGAAACAAATATTAGAGCTTGTGCACAGTGATGTGTTTGGACCTGTGAAAGTTCCATCACTGGGTAAGTCTGTGTACTATGTATCATTTATAGATGACTTCTCAAGGAATACATGGATATATTTCCTTAAGAAGAAATCTGAAGTCTTTGACAGGTTTAAAGAATTTAAGGCTCTGGTGGAATATCAGACAGAGAAGAAGATACAGGTGCTGAGGAGAGATAATGGTGGAGAATTTTGCAGCAAGGAATTTGAAGAATTATGTAAGAAGTGTGGTATGGCACGGTAGAAGACTACTCCATATACACCTCAGCAAAATGGAGTCGCAGAAAGAATGAACAAGACGTTGATGGCAAGGGCAAGAAGCATGCTCAGTGGTGCCG